>PVKC010008627.1:0-27833 GCA_004027635.1 Crocidura indochinensis
GTTTTTGGGTCACACCTGGCAGTGCTCAGGGGCTATTCCTGGCTCCATGCTCAGAAATTGTTCCTGGCAAGCACGGGGGACCATATGGGGCACCGGGATTCGAACCGATGACCTTCTGCATGAAAGGCAAATGCTTTACCTCCATGCTATCTCTCCAGCCCCTGATTTTTTAATCAGAGGTGATGCCTGGATTAATGACTACAATGAGCACGTTTTGCAATGCATAGCTTTTCGAAGCGGGGTTTAAAGCAGGACACGGCAACTCTCAGCTCCAGGACGGGTCTTAGCTTGTTATGACAGTGTTTGCTGAGGTCAAAAGCACCCTCCTTTACGAAGCCTCGTGAACCTCTCGGGGGGAACGTCCCACTATTTGAGAAGCACTGATTTAGAGGACCAAATTTTATCTGAGGCTAGAGATAGTATGCATGGAAAGTGGAAAGCAAAAGCATGATTAGGAAATTATCATTTTGGAAATATACCAAGAAGTAGAGTATGATCATTAGGCAACAGGAAGGGTACAGATGCCTATGTTCTGTCAAAAGGAAAAGCCTAGTCTTCAGGGGAAGCAGAGTGATACTATTAATGATGCCAAAAACTTGCACTCTGACATACAATAGAGGAAGTTCAGTGAGTTGGTTCATTTGTCATTAAAACTCCGATGAGTTTTTAGAACAGGCCTCAACGGCCTGTTGTTGACCAGAAATTCCTCCATAATAAGATTTCTTTTCCAGTTTCTACCCACTATAATTAAAATATTAAGTAAAACCATAAAAACTCAGCCTCAAAAGCAAAGGAATAACAATTGTACTGCTTTAGGAAATACTTTATGAAAGGAGGGCAATAAATGGAATATTTCAAATATAAACACATCTATCCTATTATATTACTTTAAAATTATTATTCATAAATTATCTTAAGTATTTTTTATAAATCAAGACAAAATTTTCATGATTCGCCAATTTTTTTATGTTTCTGCATTTGAGAAAGAACTTGAATCTACAGGGATTTGCATAAATTACTGCAGTTGTTGCATACCACCAGTGTCTAACACTTGATTGTGGCTTAATTAACATAACTTGCAACACTGGTTTCAGTAAAATTTGCAATGTTTAATCCCTCAAACACTTTACTACCTAAACCAGATTCATTTTTTAATGAGCATTTAAGAAACAAGAAACAATAATATCGATGTGTTGTTAAAAAATGTTTATAAATAACATATTATCAGTTATAGCATACATGTTCTATAAATGTTTTATAAAATTTGATCAGTTACAAAAGAAGTTGAGGAGGAGGCAAAGTGATATTACAGCTGGTAGGGTTTTTGCCTTGCACATGGAATCAATTCCATGATAGCAGATTGTCTTCAGAGCACCACCAGAAGTAATTCCTGAGTATCAAGCCAGGAGCAATCACTGAGCATTGTCAGATAATGGCTTAAGACCCCAAAATAAAACTTTACTTTGGATTGGTATCACTACCACCATTACTATTCACTATTAGTCAAATCCAAGAAATTTAAACAATCAAAATAACTACAAAATGGTTTTGAACAGGAATGAATTTTAATGTTTGTTACTATAAAATGAAATACATGTATGTATGTATTCATACACATTCGTAATACATATCAATACATATACAAAATATTTCAGTTAAAGTATATATAATAAGATAAGATACTTGCCAGACTTCTTAATCAACTTGGGTTAATCTCAGACACAACATATGATCCCCCAAACATTGCCAGGGTTAATCTTTTGAGTTTAGATCAGAAACAATTCCTGAATAACATTAAGTTGTGACTCAAACACAACCCAAAAATCACGTTCACTTGAACAAAAATTAAACAGTTACAGATAATACAACAACTACATATTTTTAAGTTTTATCTTTCCTTAAAATTTGGAGTAAAAGTAATGACTTGAAATCTCTTGACAGTAATATTGTTATTATTGCTACATTAAATTGATATTAATGTTGAAAAAAGATTCGAAGCTATTCTGTATGAAAAAGCAAATTAAAAATATGCTCCTTTTAGAAATAGTTCAGAATTAAGCAATTCCCACAAAAGGCAAAAAAAATTTAAATGTGTACAAATTTTACTATAATGAACCTTCTAGATGATAGTATATCATTCAATAAGTCACCCAAAGCTTAGGGAGGGTTTTCTTTATTATTCAAATCCATAAGACTTGTTGCTGCCATCATGTCACAAAACTTTATCTTGTGAATCAAATATATTTTTGAGGGAAATGGGGTTTTGGTGAGCAAAACTCAAAACAAGGTCTTTTCCTTTTTATATTGATGCTAAGGTTTTTGGGAGAGAGCAGATCAAGGATCGAGAACATAATTTGTCTCAAAGAAACCAAAAATTGTTAGTATAAGAAAAATATAATCTCAGAGAGCTGAATACAGAATTATCAGCAAAAAGCAGTTCATATAAGTAGTATATATATTTAAGTTTAATTAAAATATATATTTAATTTTAAGTCATTTTGTCCAGTCATGGAAATTATAAAATTATTTATGACTGACTTTAAGATATACAGTATTTCAACACCAAGCACTTTAATAAGTGTCCACTTTTCTCAACCATTTTTCCTAATTTTCCTCTCACCCCCAATCCCGCTTCACTATTCAGATATCTTATTTTTTTGCATTTACACTTTGTTGATCACCATACCATTATTGATAGGGTATTATTAATGTTGGCTAAGTAATATTTATTTTATTGGAAATTTCAAGTGTCTTTTAGGTCATAATAATGCAGTGGGTATATAAATACCAATATAACAGAGCTTAAAATAAGTTGCAGAATCAAATTTATTATGTTAACTAGTGATACTCAAGTTACGTTTTTTTTGAGTAAGAATCTATTGATTCTAAGACATAAAAATAAAAATAAACTAAAAACAAATTTTATATAATAAAGGTATCTATCTTGAAAAAGACATATTTCCCACCTTAAAGCAAAGGTCAAAAAATACAAGTGTGAATTGTGATAGGGTAGAATAAGTTAAGGAGAAGGGTAGGTAATTTCTATGTTTTTATGTTTTTCTGGTTTTATATTGTTGTAAAATTAATCACTTTGGTAATAAATAAGAATAGATACTTATCAATAACATCCCAAAGATGGATCTAGGTATGAAATCCAAATCATGTAAATTGTTCAATGACAACGCCAAGTCTGAGCTGTAATTTGCCATTTTAATTTACTAGAATATAACTGTTTTTACCAATCTTTCATTTATCTCTATATATCATACCCATTTTATATCAGGAAATTGCTTTTGGAAGTTAAAAATATATTCAATATCAGCAATAATGTTACATCCATTGATGATTAAAATGTAATAACAAGGAAGGTTAATCGACAACTATTATAGTCTTTCTCACTGCCTATGATCAAGAATTTACTTTAAAAACCAAATCACTTTTAGTCACATTCTAAAGTATTTGACCTCCAGTTGTCCTAATTGCTTATTAATGGTAATAGCTCAGGTCAAAGTTGGTTCAGACATAAAAAGCATAATGATCCTAATGTTGATATTGTAATTTTTTAAGCAAATAAGAAATATGATTTGGTAGGGCAATGCTATTAGCACAGGAAGTTCTTGATTGCTTTGACTTGACTATAATGTCTACAAAATTGAATATGGCTAATATCTTAATTAAGAGTTAACACTTAGCATGTTTTTTTAATGAGTTCACAGAATAGATTTGAGTCAAGAGTATGTGCTTCAAAGAAGAAGTGAGGCCATTTGGATTTTTTGAATCCAGAAAGTCATTTCAATGGAGAATATGAGATGATACTCTAGTAAATGGATTTGGGCAGTATGGTACTCATTATAATGTGAATATGCAATTATAAAATATAGGCAGTGTATAAATTAAGAATGAGTACTGATGTTTGGATATTGGTGATATTACAAATAGAATGAAGCCCATTTTTCAAATAAACACTTCATCGTACATGATATCAGTCAGTTATTTTAAAAATAATGTACCAACCTAAAGAAATAACAAATAAGGAAAATAAAATATTTTAGAGAAAACATATTAAATGTAGGCTGATAAGCCAGGAGAACGTAGAGGTGTCATCAAAATTGTAGAAACTTTTGGGTTGAACATATGTAATTTGGAACAAGAAATCCTTTTCAATCAATTTGGGGCAATAAATAATTGTTTACAAAATACAGAGCAGAAGAATACCTTCTTACTTAGCTAGAATGGGTTTTGAAACTTATTTTCTTCATTTGTGGTAGAAATATAGCAAACCTTGTAAAGGAAAATTTGTAATTATAAGGAAAATTCTGAGTTAGGGAGAAACTAGAATTTATTTTAAATGTGAAGACCTTAAAGTTAGAAAAATAATTGATCCTCCATAGCTGAGCTCTCTGTGCCTGCCAGTCATTGCCTGAGGCCGATACTCTATTGACACAATGAACCAGAAGATTATATTGAGACACCACTTGCCCTTGGAATAGGAGAAAGTTAATTTAAGAAAGCAAAGAGAAAACCAGGTTTGTTCTCTCATCCACAAATATTCAGCTACCTTGTCCTTCCCCTGCAGAGCTCCCCAGGGTGGTAGGTGCTAAGATGCATAAAAGGGCTTCTCAGTGGTGTGAAACAAGATGATATTTCGGCTGCTGGGGAACTTTTTAAACTGATTCTGGTGCCAACAACTGTTAGGCAGGAGCCTGGTATTACACAGTTCCTTGTAATCGAAAGCACTTTTCGAGGCACCCTGCCAGAATCCTTACAGACAGGGGGAAAATAACTTTTATTCAACGTATTAAATTTCACATTGCTTCTCCCTGGTAGCAAAGGAAGTAATAAGCAGATAGAGTGATGAATTATGATCCCAGGCAGGGAGGAGTTATTCATGGTCTCGGTGATAGTGAAATTGGCAGGAGAGACAGAAGCCCAGGTCAGGCTGATATTTTTCCCACTCTCTGGACACATCTGTGCATGCAGCCTTGTGAAGCACAGGGCAAAAGGCCAAGTGATTTAAGCCCCATAAAAATCATGGTAGTCTCCTAGAACTGCATTTCTAAAATACGTGGCATGCTTTGTGAGCTAGATTTTGGAATGCTAACTTGGGAAATTGCCGCAATAGGTTATCTATTGCTTAGAAAATTTATCAATTGCCTTTAATTTATAGTCCAGCCCTTCTTTACGAAAAGTCTTTCTTTTCCAGAACTATGAGCAAAAGTGAAATACATATGAGAAAGTTTAAGAAAGTGAAGGACTGTGAGCTTAAGTGTGTAGATATAGAAGTAGTAGTCCACTATTTTACTTATATATGTACTTTTTCTTTCTTCTTTTCTCTTTGATTTTTTGCGCTCTGTCATGTTTTTTATCTCAAGACTATGGCAATTATGTGGTGCATATCTTTATCACTGCAGTGCTCACTTGATGTCTTATTTGATATGTCTTTGTAAAATGTTGTGGTGTTTCACCTTTTCTTTTCCCCTTCTCTCAAACTGAGGATGAGAGCTGCTAGAAGGACTCTGCCCATTGTAGGCATACTTAATTTTTACCCCATTCTATTAAGGTACTCTTCCCCAAACAAAACCACAAAACTCGAACTGTCTAATCCTGCCTCCCAATCAGAGGGAGAAGCAATGGAGACACCAAGCCCAATCAGATATAAGATCACCAAGTAATAAACCAGAAACAGAGGGAGTCACTCAATCTAGAAGACCCTGGGGAGAGGGTGGAGGATATGGGAGACAGAATGGGAACGGAGGTGGAGGGAGGACAACTTCATGATGGGAATTCCCCTGATTCAATGTTTATTTGTAAATGGAATATTACTGTGAATATCATGTAAACCACGATGATTAAAATTAAAAAAAATAAATAAAGAATAAAAAAAACAAAAAAAAAACAATAGTGATTTACAAATATCCAGATGGTTATCTGTTATTCTGTAACAAAAGATCCTAGGTTGGTGAGTCAATATTTGGAAAAGTGGAAGACTGAGTAACTTTATAAAGCCGGATACAAGGGGCTGGAGCAATAGTACAGCAGTAGGGCATTTGCTTTGCACACAGTAGATCCAGGACAGTTCTGGTTTGATCCCTGCCATCCAATATGGTCCCCCTAGCCAGGAGTGATTTCTGAGTGCATAGTCAGGAGTAATCCCTGAGCATCATCAGGTGTGGTCCAAAAACCCAATAAATACATAATAAATAAATAAAACCTGATACAGTTACATTCATGTTTGGGTCACTTTAATAAACTGAATTTCTCAATATCTCCACTGAGTTCAGAGCCAGGAGAAACCCCTGAGCACTGCTGGGTGTTAGTAAAAAACCAAAAAATAAGGTATTTTTTTAAGTATTGTGAAAGTATATTGCAAATGAATATTAAATAATAGATATAACAGATGGGAAAGAACTTATAGCACAAGTATACATAAATTATATATATATATATATAGCTATCATACTTATTTACAGTTAAGTCTGTCAAAGATGCCTATGGCAGCATGAAGTTTGTAAAATCACACATTCAGTGTTCCAAAATAAAGTTAAGCACAGTCAAAATAAAACGAAAATCAACACTATCAAATATATCATAATAAATACAAAAAATCATTCTTGAATATTTTTAGACTTTTCAAATATTTTTCCCAAATTTACCAGGCAACAGGTCACACTGATGGTTCCCAGGCATCCTGCACACATGACATCCTCAGCCAAGATGGCCCAGATGAGTCATTCGAGAGCCCAGGAGAAGACCAGGGAAGTTATCTGCTAAACCACATCTTGCCAAAATAGAGAGAGCCAGTGAAGACCATGGGGAAGGATTACATCTCAGATCATTACGTGTATGCATATGGGTTGAAGAAACTGACAGGAACATAGGTTGACAAAGCTAATCAAGATGCAAAATTCCTAGCTGCAGAGAATGGTGAGACTAAGTCAGAGGAGTGTAACCTCTGTTGCAGCAGACAGGAAAACAGCTAATTTGATTGATCTCATATTTCATATCTTATCCAAGCTCACTCTTTCTGTCTAGCACAATCCAGAGAAGAATTTTGTTAAAGACATTTGTTTTAGCAGTTGCATAAACATTTTTAAGAATGATGGAACACAACCACATTTCATTTGTTTTCATGTGTAGATGTTTAAGCGGTTATTTTTAGTAATTTCAGGAAATAATGAGAAATTTAAAGTTGCCATCACAGTCATGAATTTTATATGTCTTGCATATTTAAAATGACTTTGGCTAGTGTGCTGGGGTAGAATTATTGCCTAAATAAAATTACTCCTTATCCTGGGTTTGATCAGAATTTCCCACGCTCAATGTTACACATGTGGTGCTGATAGTCCAATTTTACTAGTGATCTTATAACTATCTGCAAAAGATTAAGTATTTAAATATGTAGTATATGCTTACTGAATCATAAATTAATAGTAATTATAATGTCACAACATATCAACATGTGAAGATATTACATTGGTACTTGATGTCCAAATAAGAAACAAATTGTGTCTCCATTTTAAGATCGAAAGTCAATGGATTAAAAAAATAAAATCAGCATGAACATTAAGAACTCGGTACACATTGAAACACCTGTGTAATGATACACAAAATAATCAATGAAGTGTCATAAGAAAGGGTTATTCTACTGCTTAGTGAAGGACATTGAACTGGAACATAACATAAATTGTACTGCATAAGTAAAAAGTTCATACTGAAAGAAACACTGAACACTTGGAATCACACAATACAACACACACAGAGACACACACACAGACACAGACACACACAGAATCTTTCAGGGCCAGTATGTCTTGACCCCAGTGAGTAAAACACTACTTTTAAAGTAAAATTTTCAAAATATTATCCACTTAGATTCAAAGAAATGGAAGAAAAATGTGTATGGTACCTTTTTGTAATATTAAGACTTACCATACCCTGAAAAATATAACTGATTCCAAAGTTTTCTGGATTTTATTTTATCCCTGTCTTCAACATATTTGTATACATATCTATTTATCTCCTGGAAAACAAGAGCATGTATTGTTTTCTTTCCTCATATTTGTAGGAAAATATTCTAATGAAGACTCTGCATAGTAATTTGCATTTTGTGTCTCCCCACAGCCCGAGTCTAGAGTCTAAGTGATGTGATGTAAATTTTTGAGTTAAGAAGACCTTGAAACCTTTGCAAAGTATTTCTCTTGTTCCTATCAGTCATACCAAGTCTGTATTTACAGAACAAGTAAAATAAATGGCATTTTTTTTGAGTGGGAATACTAATTACCTCAATTTTCTAATGCCTCTCAAAATGGGAAATGTGCTATAGGAGAAATATATGTGAAAAACTACTCAATAACTGAATTAAATCCGGCTATTTGCTTCTATCCAAACTACAAAAGGATACATATCTTATGATTAAACTATGCAGTGTTTATTTTTATGCATCATTTTTTTGATTTTTGGGTCACACCCAACAGCACTTAAGGGATACTCCTGTCTCTATGGTCAGAAATTACTCCCTGCAGGCTCTGGGAAACCAGATTCAAACACCATCCTCCTGAATGCAAGGCAACCCCCTTACCTTCATGCTATCCCTCCAGCCATGCAGTGTTTATTTATCTATTCAAAACACTACTAGAAATATAATATGTAGAGAATATAAATATAAATATAAAGTGTAGAGAAATATAATGTTGAATTCTTGTGTTAAGTACAGATAGCCTTGAATTTTACTGTGAAGAAGGCAGCATCATAGATTGATGATATTAGAACAACCTGTCAAATGACTGTACTCATTGTTCGTCCAACCTAAGCACTAGGAATTACTTCTAGTGGATCTCAGTTGACTATACAAGATCCTTGAGATCAAACATGGGTCAGCTATTTTCAATTAAAGTCCTTTAATTACTGTGCTATTTTTCTGATTATTATAATAGAACTTTTACAGTTAAATGAAGGAACATACAAATCCAGAGGACTATAGGACAATACACAAATTTTTAACATATTGTATTTACAAATGTCTCTTTTAATAATATTATAATTAAGGGGCCTGGCGGTGGCGCTGGAGGTAAGGTGCCTACCTTGCCTGTGCTAGCCTAGGACAGACCGCAGTTTGATACTCCGGTTTCCCATATGATCCCCTAAGCCAGGAGTGACTTCTGAGTGCAGAGTCAGGAGCAACCCCTGAGCGTCACTGGGTGTGGCCCAAAAATCAAAAAAAAATATTATAAAATACAAACATGTTGAAATAAATATATGCACAGATATTTTAACATTTTAAGGTATATATGTATTTGTGAAATGTTTAATTTTCTTTTATACTGCTTGTCTAAGATTTAGTAATTCAGAATGATTTTTTCTTTCCTGATGAATTCCCTGGATTTTAAAGAAGTACTTATTTGAAACCAAGTTTTTAGATATATAGGAAAAGAACACGAACTCCTAGACAAACAAATCTTGCTGAAGCAAACTGGATTCAAGTTGAATAGTTTACGGTTTTGTTCCTCATTTTCTTTTTATACTTCTGTCCTCTCTTTGCTTTTATCATCCCCAGAAACATATCAAAGATAAAGAACATTAATTTAGGACAATGACCGTACTTCCTGTCTCTTCACTTTTATGTTAATCCCTGTCAACACATTTTTGGCTTATTTTAGTATTTGGCCCAATACACATCTACCACACTTTGAACTATAGGAATCATTACAATTGTACGAGCCATTTAATCTTTTACAGGTAACTCAGCAGTGACATTAAAAGATAAACAGTAGGTGAAACTGCACAAACTCTGCTGTCTGAGAGTCTTTTCTTATCACAAGAAACTCCTGCTTGAGTGCATGCAACCCTGATGACCATGAATGGGGCAAACCTGCTGCCTGGTCACCTGGACCAACAAGGAAATAGTTCTCTGATAACAAACTTGGTGAGACATGCTGGCTTATCAGTTAAGAAGAAAAGATCTGCAAAGCAGCAATCTTGGAAGAAAGACTTTGAATTTTTATTTTTTCAAGAATGGGATTCTCAAAGATAACAAGGATAAAGGGAAGAAAAATAGAGGTGGGAAGGAAAACAAAGGAAGAAAAGGGAAGGAGAGACAAGAAAAGAGAAAAATAAAGCTTGCAAGAAAAATGTTAAAATTGAGCATTGGTGACTCAACATGTAAAGTCATTGTTTTTTTTATTTCCCTTATAGTATTTTATGTGGATAACTTTTCCTATTACATTTTATCTACATAATAAACATTCAACATACTACTTAAATTACTTCTATTTCAATTGAGAGTCCCGATGTTAACCCGACATCTCATTAGAATTGTTCTTATAATTATTGCAGTATACTAGAATTAATCCTTTACTGCATGCAAAAACATACAATATAAATGTCATGCTTTTACGATAAATTTCTGGATGCTAACTGTCAGAGAATGAGGAAAGATAAGATTATGGAAGTCAATACTTATTTTAAATATTCATGAATACTTCTTTCTTTTCTTCATTTGGGACACAAACTTCTGTATTTGAGAATTTTCATATACATGTACACATCAGAAATGTTTTAGGAGCCATGATAATGTGCACAGGAGCAGGGGCCTCATATGTTTGTTGTTCCAGTCACAGAGTGTTTGGAGGGTTACATGGTCTACACTAGATGAAACTGGAAGCCCATGAAGTGCCAGTTTGAAGCCAGGGCCTCATAAATACATGACACATGCTCATTTCTGTGATCCATATACCTTCCTCCTGTGCTTTATTTTTGAAATTCATTCTTTGTGATAATTCTGAGTTGTCCAATGGAGACATACTATTTATTACATTAAATAAAGAGCTTCAAAGACAGTATTCTGTGCAATCTAGAGTGTTTTCTTAGCAATTACAGAATTCCTCCAGTTTAAATAATTATGATACAAATAAAAATCTATATTATGGGGTAAATGTTCAGTTACATTAAAGCCTTGTTTTTCTTTCAGTGTTTCTGTGATTTTAAATAATCCTATTGGTAAAGATTTAATTCTAGCAGGTATAAGATATTTATGCAAAATCCACAAGCAGGAGAGGAAGCAAGGTTCAAGAAAATGACTTTTCTATTCTCACTTTAGTGCTTTTCTTTTTTTTTTTTTTTGGTTTTTGGGTCACACCTGGCAGTGCTCAGGGGTTACTCCTGGCTCCATGCTCAGAAATTGCTCCTGGCAGGCACAGGGGACCATATGGGGCACCGGGAGTCGAACCGATGACGTTTTGCATGAAAGGCAA
The DNA here is from genome assembly GCA_004027635.1 of Crocidura indochinensis. NCBI lineage: Eukaryota > Metazoa > Chordata > Mammalia > Eulipotyphla > Soricidae > Crocidura > Crocidura indochinensis. Next base: position 11,250 of record PVKC010008627.1, read on the forward strand.
ACGCCTTACCTCCATGCTATCTCCCGGGCCCCACTTTAGTGCTTTTCTTTCTGAATCAATAGAACATGTTTTATCTGTATGCAGAGTATTTTTTAAGGAGATTGCTGTGAATGGAGATAGCATTGGCTGAATCTGGCCATCATCTGTATTAGTGTGTGAAAACAGAACAGATGTGGCTTCAAGTAGGTCTTCATACCATTGCTGACATAAATGGAATTTGGAAATTTCCAAGACTAATGTTTGGTATTGAGATTGTAGTTCTAGGTACAGATGACTTCAGACTGTTCATGAAAATTTTGATTTTATATTGCTATTTTATTTATTAAAATAATTTGTACAGTCTATTTTGAGTTATTTATATTTATAATTTTATTTATTTTATTTTTTATTTTTAAATGTATTACATTTTAGGTAGTTGAAAAATTATTAAATGTTATGATATCAAACACTCTCCATCCAATTTTTTTTTTTTTTGGTTTATTGTGCCACACCCTGTGGTGCTCAGGGGTTAGTCCTGGTCCTGCTTTCAGAAATTGCCCCTGGTTTGGGGGACCATTAGATGTGCCTCAAATCGATCCTGTGTCAGTCCTGAACCAGCAACATGCAAGGCAAAAACCCTACCACTGTGCTTCCACTCCGGCCCCAACAACCCCCATCCTTGACACCACCAATAAAGTGCTTTCCATGATTATCTCTTTATTTTTTCAAATATGGTATTTTTCCAACATTCCCACCTCCCTCTGTTTGATAATTATTGTTTATTTATATGTCACTGCATTTAGTATTAATTTTCTTGATTATTTAATTTTTGATTTAGTGGATTTTCCTTCATTGCAATTACTGGTGCTCATTATCCTGTTTCTGTTATCCAGAAATAATGTGTGTATTAAGCCTACAGCACCCTGTATTCCCAGGCGGTCTCCCTTCCAAGTACTAACCAGGCCTGACCCTGCTTAGCTTCTGAGATCAGACGAGATTGGGCACATTCTCGGTGGTAGACCAGAAATAATATTTTTAATGAAGTAGTGATATTAAAAGATAAGAGTTAGAAGAATCTAGACTGTATTACAAAGAGAAAATGTGGCCTAAAACAGTGAATAAGTGTATATCTGTGAATGAGATATCAAAATCAGGAAAGTTATTTGAAAAAAAAAGTTATTGAGTAAAACAAATTTTGAATATTAAAATTTTAACCTTCAAATACAAGTTAAAAATATGGAGGCAAGGGCTGGAGTGGTAGCACAGTGGTAAGGCGTTTGCCTTGCACACAACTGACCCAGGACAGATGTGGATTTGATTCATGGCATCCCATATTGTCCCCCAATCCAGGAGCTCTTTCTGAGTGCAGAGCCACGAGTAACCCATGAACACTTCTGGGTGTGCCCTCCGCCAACCCCCAAAAAGAAGGCAGCCAGTAGGGTAAGCAAGCTCTTTTTTTGTCTAATCTGGGTAAAAGCGATCAAGAATAGCTGAAAGTCAAAATGTAGACCTTGAAGACGAAGTATTCCAGAGTATTCCAGAATTGACTAAACGAACACCCTCTCTAGCCCAACATCTTATTGATGCTTTATGTGGGAGATCATCTAAACTAACTCATGTGGTCTGAAAACTGACCAGCCCTTTCTCCAGAGCAGCCTCTTTTTCTTTGAGTAATGAGCATGTTAGAGTCAGCAATTCATAGGAAACTTTGGGTTAATATAAAGGAGGTTAATACATGTTTTAGTCATTAATCATATGCTCCAGTTCAAAGGATCTTATAGAGCTTCTAAGCTCCTTTCAGAGAATAGCTTTTCAGCCTAAAAGTTACAAAATCACAACCATGATTTTTTTTGGGAGGGGTTGTTTTGGGGAACTATACCCAGCATGCTCAGGGTTTATTTCAGCTGTACAATCAAGGATTACTTCGAGTCATGATCAGGGCATGGGATAGGGGATGCCAGGGACCAAAATCAGGTTGGGCATTTGTAAGGCAAACACACTATCTACTGTTTTATTACAGCCCATCATTTACCCAAAGAGAGTTAGGAGTCTAGCACAATTTTACTCAAGCTATGTGTGATAACATTGTTTGGGTATTTTGTTTCTTAATGTCCAACCTGTAACAATTAAATGGTGTGCATATTAAAAGAAAAATATTAGTAAGAGAGAAATAATGGATGAACCTATCTCATAGATGTCTACTGAAGAGTCTACTATTCTTTCCATTCATGTATGTCTAACAGAGGATCATGGTAGTAGTCTGTACTACATTGGCAATATTGGAGATGATGGTGGGGTAAGAACCCACTTCTCTTAGGGTATTTCCAGTATGGGAGATAATGCATTTTTCTTAATTATTCTGCTCTGTTTCTCTTTTTAGTTATTGAATTATCAAGTTAGCTTTCCTTTAACTTTGCCCAGTAGTATTTTAAAGACTATTGATAATTACCATATCTTAAAGACTCGTTGCCTTAATTTTGAGAAGGAAGAAACATCTCAGGTACACTGTTAGAGTCCCAGAATTCCCAAGCAGGAATATATTTATCACATCTATACATGACTCATTTGATGACTATATACTTTAGGGATTATCTCTATTTTCTAAAATTAGATCATCACTACACCTGTAAAATTTCCTAGGAATTTTATGTTCCCACATGATATTTCTAGATTTGAATATTCACCTTATAGAATGACCCTAAAGAAATAAACTTTAGATACCAACACAATAGTAAGTCTTTCTTCCAGAAATATGAAGGAAAGTAAGAGTAAGGACAATTTCTCTTTTCCACTGAAAATTTATTCAATAAAACTTTTTTTTTTTTTTGGGTGGGGAACACCCTGTGAAGTTCAGTAGTTACTCGTGGTTATGCGCTCAGAAATCACTTCTGGCTTGTGTGACCATATGGGACATCTGGTGATCGAATTGTGGTCAGTTCTAGGATAGCTGTGTGCAAGGCAAATACCCTACTGCTGTGCCTCCAGCCCCCCAATAAACCTTTTATTATTTTAATTTTTAACATGCTTTTCTTGGTTGGACCAGAACCATTGTTGTATATGAAGATATTTAGGAAATATATGATTTTAGCTTGAGAGTTGATAGCTCATGGAGAGGAGTTGAAAAAGTGATCTAAGGTGGTCACTTAAAGTGATCTAAGGTGATCTTAATATCTAAATTACCAAACAGAATGCTAGCACATCCAGGGACCATCCTGTAGGTTGATCCTATATTCACACTTTTATCCTGTCACCTCTCCTAGAAAAAAATTATCCACAGAGATTTTACATTAGCTTCCCATTTCATACTTTTAAGCTTCCCCTTTTTTAGTTGTAAAGACCTATTTAGACTTGATTAGCATTAGCTAGGCATCTGCCTTCCATGCTGATCGTCCCTAAACAATACATATTGTGGCTTTCAGTCCATGAGGCTTGTAGTCCCTCTAAACCATGCAATTATCTCCTATGTCAATCTTGTTTTCTTAATCTTTACAGTACCCCTACTTAAGACCCACTCACCTTTTATGGTCACCTAGACTCAATGTTATTTAGAACTTACATCTGACTTTCTGGACAGGATTGATTGCTCCTGGGACTCAGGAGATCATATGCGTGTCAATGATTGACCCAGAATTGGTTGGTAGGCAAGGGAAACACTCTACCCATTGTTCTATTTCTCTGACATCTTTTCTTTTTATTGCTGTAATATTGGTTGACAAGAAGAGTGTGAATTATTAAGTACATTATGTCACTAAACCACATTTACAGAAGAGCCTATCTATATCCCTTTATCACAGACTACTAGAACCTTTTACTTAATTCACTGACTCCTTTGATAACCTTAGCTCATGTTCTGTTTGAGAATTTGCTTTCAGAACATATATATCACGTTTTCTATTAAATTAAATGTGAGAAAATAAGTTTGTTATAGTATTCAATTTTCTAATATTGCTGTACAAGTTATTACTTACCACCCCCTCCAAAGAGCTCATTACTATCTCCTCACTAACCTTATTTCTATTTGCATTTAAATGATAGCAAGATTATATTTTCTACTATTGAGAAGAAATCTGGTTTTGTGAGCTTAAAGAAGAGAAATGGAATTTCATTATCCATAAATGTTCTACTGATATATAAGTACCATTCCATTACTATATGAATGGGCGCATATAATTAAATTTTTACTTAACAATTTAATTAAGAATAATTAAGAAAAACAAGGAGAAAAATATAAAAGAATCAACAGCAGTTATTTTTGAAAGATAAGTAGTGAATAATCTAGTAACTCATACGACTGGAGTTTGAAGAAGATAATATTTGAAGAAGAGCATAAACCCTCACTAGCTCTGCTTTTTTTCTTCTTATCTTCTCTGTTCAGCAAAGTATATGCCGTGAAAGAAACCAACAAAGAGAACGAAGTTGACTTAACTTAACTCCTAATGAAGTCTTTGTTAAACAGTAAATCTTATTTTTATAAAGCCCTGTGTAGAAAAAAATATATTATACAAAGAAACACAACATTTATGATTATACAGAAATAAAGAAATGACCTAAAAGTCCTCCAGGATTTGCATAAATGTAGAAAGGATACAATTTTGCAAATAATCCTTGTAAAGCTCACTATTCCTTTTTTTGTCACAAGAAACACTCCCATCTCTTTAAGACACAAATTATGCTACTGTTAGAGCTGGTACATTATCAGTAGAAACAACTCTATCAGACTTCCTATTATAAACTATAATTCTAGGCTTTATAGCTTGGCTCTTTCAAACTAAAATATGTTGGGCAGAGACTAAGCATACAAATTGCCAGCCAAAATACATTAAATCTAGTTGAGCTGTCCTTTTTCAGTGAATGCAAATTGGAGTGTTCTGTTCTACATGCAGTTAGTGTTTGGCATGGGCTATAAGAGGTCCTTGTGGTATTGGGACCCCAATCCCTTAAAAAATAAACTCTAAGAGATAAGTTTTTAGACACATGTAGGATATTAATATAAAGTATGCAAAATGTTTGTATTTAAGGATTTCTGTTCATTAAAAGTATTTAATGCCATATAACATATTGCGTAAGATTCATTGAACTCAATCACTTGAAAAAATATCCATGGATTATATAATTGCTAATTAAATAGTTGGAAAAATATTGGCTAAGTATCATCCTGATCATAGCCTTCTATGGTGATGAAGGAAACAAACACCATTAGCAAACACCATTTGGAACTGAATGATTTGCTTATAAACTGGAGTTTAGGGATGCTAGTATGAATGAAATAAAGACTTTAACCTGAAAAATTTCAGGATGCATCAGCAAAAAGTTTGGCTTTTCTTTGATCTATTAAGACTTTCAAAAGTTCAAATCTTCCCTATTTTGCTGCTTATTTACAGTCACATCAAAATATTAGGATACTTGAATGGCAGAATATACTCAGAAAATTCTAACTACATCCAATACTGCTGATCATTGCATCTCTCCAATATTACACTAAAACTCATCAATCTTTCATTCATTAAAAATAATCTATTTCTTTTTGTTTTTAATTTCAAACACGTTAGACAATTTTTTTAAAAAAATATGGAACACTTCACGAATTTGCGTGTCATCTTTGCGCAGGGGCATGCTAATCTTCTCTGTATCATTCCAATGTTAGTATATGTGCTTGAGATATTATACAGTAGTAGAATACTTGCATTGCACTTCGTCAACCATGATTTAATTTAATTTAGCCATCATTTCATATAGTTCCCCTAGCCTTTTCAAGAGGTATTCCAGAGCACAGACTCAGGAGTAATCTCTAAGCACCTTTGCATGTGTCCTCCTGTTTCCCCAAAAGTTTCTAACTTAAGAAGCTCATTTAAAAGTTTAACAATTCTGTTGTGTTATATATAATCAGGTTCTTAGAGAATCTTTTTTTTTTTTTTGGTTTTTGGGCCACACTCAGTGACGCTCAGGGGTTACTCCTGGCTATGCGCTCAGAAGTCGCCCCTGACCTGGGGGACCATATGGAGCACGGGGGATCGAACCGCAGTCTGTCCAAGGCTAGCGCGGTAAGGCAAGCACCTTACCTTCAGCGCCACCGCCCGGCCCCTGAGAATCTTATTAGAAAATATAAAGTGGTAAACTCATATTGGAACTATTTTACTCATTACTTTGCTCATTAAGAACTTATTTAACATATGTGCAATGTGAAATTAATAGAATTTCACCATTTGTACATAATCCATACATTTTAATAACTGTAGAAAAATTAACCATGGATTATTTTTCTTTGACATTTTTTGATGAATGTAATATTGTTCAAGTGTTTCAATACCTTAATTCTTATCCTTTCTTTAAATTTATGTTTTAAAACTTTATGATGAATCTAATTCTCCACAAGTTAATAATGATATAGGCTGCTAAAAATCAATAAGCATGAAATGTAATGACCTCTACCAATTTACTCTTATTAGATCTGTAGAAAGTTTTGATATCATTTACCCTGTAAGTCAGCATCCAATTTTTATTTTATTTTTCTAATCACTACCTTGTTTTTGTGTGTGTGTTTTTCTTTTTTTCCTCAGGTATAAAAGGAAGAGAAAACTGAGGTAAAATTCAACTAATACATCATTTTGACACATCTCTTGTTTGGTCAGTGGTGTGCAGTCTGCTATTTCTGATATAATAAATGTTTATGGGACTTTTGGTTTAATGAATGCCCTAGGCTCCGGGACTTGTCTGTGTACTTCCATGGCATATATCTTTAGTGAGAAAGAGATGGTGTTGTCTGTTTAAACTAACAGAAAGCAAAGGTGAATGGAAAAATTATATTCAAGAGCAGCTTGTTTCGTGTAAGTTTCCCTGAGAATCAATATAGATCTGCGAGGAGTAAGGCAAGAGTGGCTGGTGTTAGGTGGGTCAATTAAAGTCAAGATAGTAAGCAAGAGGAAGGGAAGAAAATAGCCTTCACTTGGAGTTAGTTGGACTCTTTGTTCTATAGCCAATAAAGTGCTCCTTGATTTTTTAAAGAAATAAATAGGAATTTTGTCCATGCAATTCTAAGCTGGCATTTAGACCTATGCTGCACACAAGGTCCATGTTTGAAGAAAATTGGAAGATTTATAATCTGATGTGGGCAAAATCAATATATAAGCAATATTGTGGGAAATGGGTAAGATATTAAACTGTTATCATGCAATTGTTTTTTATGTTAAGTTAAAGAATGAATTACAACTTTTACAAGAATTTCAACAGCAAAAAACTATAAAAATAATAGGTTAGGTAAATTGTTTCTTGATGGCTTTTGTCAATATTTTTGAAAAAGTTGGGGGAAATATGATCAACTGAAAATGATTTTATACAAATTTTTGTGCTACAAAAAAAGTGTTCCCCCTGGATTTATATTATTTCTGCATGCTAGAAGTCTCAGTGACTCTAAGCCAGCCTGCCCTATGTCCTTCAAACCACCACTCCCATTGATGTCTAAGCTAAATGCTACTGTAAGTCAATAATCAGCAAATATGTTTATCACAGAATGCCTATTTTGACATATACTGAAGCACAAAGTAGATGGAAAACAAAATTGCATTTTTAATACATGCAATTTAATACATAAAATGTACGGAAGCATACTTTTGCCACCCTGTAATGACGTTAAGCAGCCAGAAGTAAATTAGAAACTTAAAAAATTCCAAATATACAAAGAGAATCCTCAACAAATGTGATCTTGGGAAGATTTTATGTTGGCTTTAAAATATACTCTAAAACACATCGAGTAATTTTTTTATAGTTTCTAGATAAAGTACTGATGAATCTGTGTATTAACTATTGCCTGAGAATAAAACTCAAGTCTATGTGTTCTACTTTAAAGAAAAAGCCTATTTTAGCTAAATCCTCAACTTTACAAAGCTTTTAATAAATTAGCCTAACACATTATATTATAATGAAAATAGAAAAATATAGCAAATCAAAAAAGGTTTTAAATATGTTTAATCAAACAATGAATTTATCTATTATTGAAAGCAACAAGTTAAATATAGGTAAAGTACAAAAGAGTTTATAATAAAAATTGTGATGAATTAAGTAATATTACATAAGACTTATTACAGTATATGGCAATTTAAAGGGTTATTATGTTTGACACAAGTAATTTTAAGAATTTTTGATCAATAATCATTGATGTATGATACCATTGAGTGACATTTTGTGAGAGTTTTCATAGACAATGGCACTTTATCCTTTGAAAAAGAATCTTATCTAATAATATAACTGAAAGTATTTTCAAAGTCATACAAGTAGATTTTATTAGATATGAATTACCATTTGAAGTTTTCACAATTTCAAAGGCAAGTATCTGAGTTAGAACTGTTTAAACTCTATTACAAAGGATTAATAACACTCAAGAGTCTAAAGAATCAATTACTTTCTTAATGCCAAAATTAATCTCATCTTTCTTCCAATATATGAATACATTTTATACTGCTCAGAGTTTAAAGCTCAAAATTCAAAGAAAATGTGTTGAACTATTAGAAAACGTTTCCTTGCATAAATTTTTAGTGAACAACTGCTTTAATAAACAAAGAAAAACCAAATTTAAATAAAAACCTCAATTATTTTTAGGTTAAAAATATGGATCTGAAGAAAAATATAATACTTTGTACATATATCAAACTTTTATTGTCTTAATATTTTTATTTTGTTGTCTTAATAATCTCCCTTATGATATTAAATGTTGAGAGAAGATATATGATTTTCCACAAATTTCCATTTGACATTAAGTGTAATAGATGTTTGTTTATTTGTTTGTTTGTTCTCCTGGGCTATTTCAGAGTTGTTTAATGTATGATACATTTTACTGGTGCTCAAGCAAGTGAAACATACCTCTAGTCCTTTGAGCTCTTGCTGTCCTGAGATTTTTGATGTTCAAAGAACACTGGCCTATTTTCACATAGTGATTTTATACATGAAGGAAGTAGCTGAAGGGTTTTATTATATTAATTTAATTTCTGAATTTTTTGTCCACATCTAACAATGTTCATAGATACCTGTTTGCAAGATGCTGTGAAGTTGGTCCAGGCAATCACGTGGTATAAGAGATTTACTCCATTTGTTGAGCTTTCTCCAGGTCAGGTAAGGTAGATAATAAAAATAATATAACACTATAGGACACTATTGTTGGAAGACATTTAAAATTGGTGTGCCATTCACTTTTTATTTTATGCTGATTTGACATAGTGTTTTAGGTCAAGGTTCTCACACTAAACTGATGCTAATAATATATGTGATGGTCAACTTTCATCTCAAGATATTCTTCCATTGTTTCTTAGTTCACTAAAGTGTTTTAAATGGGGCCTGAGAGATGGTACAATGAGTTGGCTCTTCATCATGCATGTGACCAACCCAGTTTTAACCTCCCGCATCCCATAGGTCCTGTAAGCAGTGCTAAGAGTATGTCCTGAGTACAGAACCAGGAGCAACCCTTGAGTACCACTGGGTAGGCCCCCCATACCTAAACAAAATGTTCTGTTACATTTCAATCTACACTAACACAGCTTAATATTTATGTGCATATTGGTTCAGAATAGTGATATATACCTAACATATATGGATGACAAAAAAGTATAAACTAGCAAAAAATCAAAATAAAAATGTAGGAGCTGGGGCCAGAAAGGTAGCACAGCTGTAGGGAATTTGCTTTGCATGCAGCCAATCAAGTGTGGACAGTGATTTGAATCATGGCATCCCATATGGTCCCTCATGCCAGAGTGATTTCTGTGGAAGAGGCAGGAGTAACTCCTGAGAAAAGCCTGTTGTGACCCCCAAATATAATTAAAAACATGGTAGCCTCCTTATAATCTAAAATAAAAAGATATTTTATTCAATATAAAAAACCTTTGCATTCAAATCTTTCACCTCCACTAGTGAATTACAAGACTCATCACACCAGTGAGTAGTACAAAACACTTTGCTAAAGGGTATGATTCATGAAACCTCTACTCAAAGATTATTACCTAGAATATTTAGGAAATATGTGAAGATGTATGTTACTTTGTTAATAGTATCATAAATAAAACTACTGAATAGTAAGGAATTCAGTCAATAAAGCATACACTATTGAAATACCTCTTTCCTTAAAAATTATAATAGTGTATCAAATCTTCATAGTTTTTCTCATTTACATTACTTGTTTCTGCACAGATATACACAGCCTTAAATTATACAAATTGTAATAGTAATGAAACTATGAAAAGGAATCCACTGTGATAATGTGACTTTGTGTGCAAAGAAAAGTAGTTAAATAAAATTTAAGGAATTTCAATTTAATTTAATTTAATTCTCTGAGGGCTTTTTTATGGTGAAGAAATTCTTCCACAAAGCCTTAAAGATTGCTCCTTAAATTCAAGAGTTTACAAGAAAGATATGCAAGAAAGTATAATAAGAAATGGTAGTTTGGGGGCCTGAATGATAGGGCAGCAGTAGGGCATAGGGTTGATCAGGACAGGCCTCGATTCAATCCCTGTGTCCCATATGGTCCCCCCAATCCAGGAGCAATTTTTGAACACATAGCCAGGACTAATTCCTGAGTGTCACTAGGTATGGCCCAAAAACCAAAACCCTCTCTAATGTCCCCATTATTTACTGTGTCTATGCAGGAAAAAAACACACACACACACACAAAATAATCTTTTTTATTCACTTATCTATCTATTCATTATTTATTCACTTTTTTTACTTCTTTGTTTTGATTTAGATATTGAAGTTTGTGTGTTGGTGTCTCCATTTGTTTTTCTTTTTACGCTCTGTCATGCTTATATTTCAGTACCGTGGCTATTATATGGTGCTTTATTGCTGTAGTGCTCACTGGATATTTTAGTTGATATACTTTCTGTATTGTTGTGGTGTTTCAATCCCTTGTTTCCTTTCCTTTTAAACTGAGGTTGAGAACCTCTAGAAGGACTCCAACAATTTTTGACTTTTTTGATTTTTTACCCCATTTTATTGCTTTTCTTTTCCTCAAACAAAGCCACATGACTTGAACTCTCTAGTTCTGCCTCTCACATAGAGGGGGAAGGAAGGGAGAGTACCAGGACCAAACAGATGTATGATCACTAAGTAGTAAGCTAGACACAAAGAGGACCACTTATTCTAGCAGCCCGGGTAGTGAGGGTGCAGGTTGGGAAAGGGGGTGGAGGGAGGACAAATTTAGTGATGGGAATTCCCCTAATTCTATGTTAATATGTACCTAAAATATTTCTGTGAAAGATATGGAAGCCAATATGGTCAAAATAAAACAATTACAATTTAAAAAAAATTAAGACAGGACAAGGTGCTGGAAATATAGTACAAAAAATAGTAGACAAATGGGCAAGGTGTCTTGACAGAACTGTCCAGTATGATATGGGTTCTATTCACCCACCTTCCCACTCTTTCTACCCTACATCATATATGGTCCACAGATCCTGCCAGAGTTATTCCTGTGTGCAAAGTCAGGAGTAACCCTTGGGTACTGCTGGGTATGCTCAAAATGCAAAAAAAAAAACAAAGGAAAATAAAAATTGGTACAAACTTCACAATACATGGTGTCTAGTATATTGCTCACTCTTGCTGCATATGCTTGACTTCTACTAGATCAAGAAAGATCTTTTATGTATAATTTATGAAAGAATTTTATAATTTTCAAAGGAAATAAACATTTTATTTAAATTAAATTTTCTATGTCTAATCAAAATTATTTTTTATCTATTTATTCCTATAGTAAGACTTATAGCAATTGCTAACTTAACAGGGCTTTTTTAAATATCTATTTAGACTTATAATAATTGCTAACTTAAAAGTAGATATTTAAATAAGCATCTATAATATTCTCTAATATTTGATATTATTTTAGCTTCCATTATTTTGGGCTCCAGAATTCTGTAAGGTATCGCTGCACAAGAAAGAAATTAGTTAGTCCTAAAATTTCTAGAATATCATCAGCAGGCATGATCTGAATATCAGGGGGTACGGGGGTTGATCTGAAGTAGTGGGCATTTGCCTTTCAAAGAGGCTTTCCAAAGTACTGGTTTTTGCCACTTTCACTCAGAATGTACCTCAAAACAATTGAACTTCTTACCTGGAACATGGATATTTAAGGAGAAGGAAAAATACCAAGTTTCCGTCCTGTTTAGTGCTAGAACTGGAAATGTCGACCACGGTAGGGTGATGTATTATTCACAAAGACCAGACCAAATTCGTAGGGAAGAGAAAAAATCTTTCTCTGTTCTTGGCAATGGTAGATATATCTGTCACTTTGTTTAATGTCCATTGGCCACATTGTAATACTTGATAGTTACTTTACCCTACTATTAATTTCTACAATCACAACAAAACAACCAGCAATTTAGTAGGTGCCTAAGTGTTGTTAATAAAATGTTTCTAAAGTAGAGGTTGTGTTCTACTACTAGTCAAACCAATTATTGAATTATTAGCATGCTTCATCTTGAAGAAAGTGATCATGACATTTAGGATGCTATCAAAGAACAGATCTTTTAAATTAATCTAGTCTAGGATTACACATGCTTATTACACATGTTTTTTCAAATAGAGGGGAAAGATCTTGCAGATTCTGCCTGAATCTTTTAATTTTGGACATGTACTCTTGCATGTATTTCCAATCATATCTTTAGAGTTGAGTGAAGAGCTTTTCTCTAATATAATTGATAGCTTGTTGCCCACAGAATGTTAACAAACTCAGCAGTAGGATGACTTTAAAGGAAAGGTCAAACACTGCCTTTAGTAAAAGCCAATTCCAGACTAAAATAATAATAATAATAATAATAATAATAATAATAATAATAATAACCATTCTAACCTCACCATTTTCTCCATACTGTGAAGGATTGAATCAGATTCAGACACATGACTCAGCCAAATAGGAAATATTCCCAACTTACACAATCAGCACAATTATGTAGAATGATGAAAGGATTTTGATTAGCAATCAGAAATTTGAGATTCAATTTTCCCATTATCCCTTAGAAGTTTGAAAAATGACATTTTATATTGTTTAATTTTTTTTTTTTTTGGTTTTTGGGCCACACCCGTTGACACTCAGGGGTTACTCCTGGCTATGCACTCAGAAGTCACTCCTGGCTTGGGGGACCATATGGGAAACCGGGGGATCGAACTGTGGTCCGTCCTAGGCAAGCACAGGCAAGGCAGGCACCTTACCTCCAGCACCACTGCCCGGCCCCTATTGTTTAATTTTTTACAAACAATTTTATACAAAGAATGAATTGAATATTTATGTTATATCAATAGTGTGTGTTATCTCTCTGCCAATTAAGGGGAAAAAAAGAGCATTGTAGACTTTTGAATTATAACTGAATCTTGGAATTATACAGGTGCAGGTCATCAATAGAAATATAATAACTTACTAGGAGAGATTAATAGCTTAATTATTATAATGTATTATACAATTATGATAAAGGACATTTTAATTATTCGAGTAGCTATGATAGTCATGATCAAGGTGAAGCAATGTATCACATTAAATTCATGGCAAAGTACTTGGGATCCAGATATTTCTATTTGCAGCCTTGTCTCCAGGCATGCAGTATGTTTCAACAGATCTGTTTTTCAGCTTTAAGTTACATTCTGTCATCCCTATCACAGGATTATTGTGTGAATGACTCATAATTCTAAAGACTTACAATATCTATAGCTATTATTTTTAACAATATGAAGTTCACAATATCATGTTGAATGAGTAACAAAGTAGATCTCATTAAAATATTTATATTTATTTATTTTTTTTGTTTGGGGGTCACAGCTGGCATTGATCACGACTTATTCCTGTCTCTGTATTCAGACATTAATTCTGGCAGTGCTCAGAGGAGCATAGGAGATGCTCGAAATTAAATTTGGGTCAACTACTTTTAATGCAAGCATCCTATCCATTGTATAATCTCTAGCCCATTAATAGTTATTTTAATCCTGTATTTAGCATTTTTAATCAAAAAATCATTGGAAATACTCAACTCTACTCTGACTAGTTGGTGTGTGCAATATTTTTAATTTGAAGACATTAAATAAAAGGTAAGTCATATACCATATTCTAAAAAAAATGGCAAGGTATAAGAATTGTAGAATGTGATTTTAATTGCTTGAAAAAATTTTGCCTATATAGCCATAGAAGTACAATATACAAAATAATTCTTTAATAAATCATGGTTTTTCTTCTATTTCTCATATGTAGAATCTAGTTTTGAAATATTGTTACAAGTAAGTTGATAATTTAAAATTTATAAACTGATTTTTTTATTAAAAGGAAAGTAAAATAGCTTAAAGTTAATTAAACTAAAGCAAAGCAGCAAAAACTGGAAAATATTCATATAGTGGTCCCTGACTTTTGAATTTTCAATGTTTATTTGCAAGCATGTGAAATAACGGTATTTTTTGATTAAATGTTTAAATGAATAATATAGCAATTATAAGAATAAAAATAAAATTAAATATGAAACTGTCAAAATTAAAGAATATATAGTTATTTGCAAATTAAATAAATGTAAAACTCAGAAAAAATAAATGAGAATATATGTATAAAAGGCTTTTAGGGGAAATGCTTCTACTATCACTGTGATATTTTCCAGGCATTTAATTATCCATAGGTGGTGTTTAATAATATGTTTTTTCATGACAAGATATTTTAAAAATGCAACAATTTTGTTTTTTGTTTGTTTGTATGGGGCCACAGCCTGTGGTGCTCAGGGGTTACTTCCTGGCTCTGTGTTCAGGAATTACTCCTCGAGGTTCAAGGGACCATATGGGAATCCAGGTCTGGAACACATATCTGCCATGTGCAAGGTAGATGCCTTACTCGCTATACTTTCTCTCCAGCCCAAATGCAACAATTCTTAATACATTATATATTCATTCTTACCACTTCAGTCCCACTTCCAATGTGCCACATAAAAAGTTAGGAAAATTCTAGGGAACCTAAGGTATTTTTGACTGTATCTATTATATATGTTGGCACATATTAACAGCTCAAGTAGCTTTCAGAAACATTTTATCTAAAATACTGATACTTTTTTAATAATTAAGAAAAGAAAGCTTGCTTATATTTACTTAGGAACACATCCCGATAAAGCTCAGTATCTTTGCCTCATTCTGTACCAATAAGTCAACCCAGTGCTGAGCAGTGATAAGGATTGAATCTGGCCTCATGCATGAAAAATATACACTCAAACATTGAACTATCTCTCAAATGTAATTTTATAATTTAAAATCCAAGAGGTATTTTTCTATGTTTTTTTAGTCTTGGAGTGTCTTTCTTGAAGAAAAAAAAAGAAAATACAATTAAATTAACCCAATCTCAAAAAAAGTTACTTTGGAATATTATAAAAATTAAACACAAGCAAGTTCTTTTCATGGAAGGAATAGTGTTAACCATCACTTCTTATAAATACTAAAAATTTCATATATACTTAATATTTTTTCAGAACCAGGTATGCAGTTCAAATTGTAGGTCCCATGTTGTAAATTTGTAAAACTAAATTTAATCCTGAACAGCATATGATTCCAAAAACACTGCCAACTCTGGCCCTTATATACAGAATATTGTTCTACCAGAATAAGTACATTTTTCATTCCCTTTCTCCTTTGCAACTTTATCGGATTGCAATATTGTTCTCACTTCCTTAGTCTCACTAGTCTCTCTTGAAATATTTTAAGAGAAATTACATACACAGTACACATCCGATTTTACTGTCCTCATATCTTTTCTACTGGATAAACTCCATTGTAGTGGATCTCTCTTGTGATATTGACAATTGTATACAAAATTCTGTAATCCACTATACTACTCTTACCACTTGTCTCCTGTCACAAAAGAGCACTGTTGGGAGCCGGGAGGTGGCGCAGGAGGTAAGGTGCTTGCTGCCTTGCCTGTGCTAGCTAGGACGGACCACGGTTCGATCCCCCGGTTCCCATATGGTCCCCCGTGCCTGCCAGGAGCGACTTCTGAGCGCATAGCCAGGAGTAACCCCTGAGCGTCACTGGATGTGGCCCAAAAACAAAAACAAACAAACAAAAAAAAAAAAGAGCACTGTTTATGTTCCAAAATTTCTAAGACATCTTCATGAAAATGCTTCAGAACTTCTATTACTTCCTTTTCTTCACAAATCACAGAAGATAAGGTATTCTTATAATAATAAACAGACACTGCTGTTTTTCCCATATAAAACTTCAACTGGTTATCCTCCATAAACAGGAGTCACTTATATGCTTTTTATTAATTTTACTGGGAGTAACAACTCCTATTATGAAATTATCAAGGTTTTTCTTCTAAAACACATAAACGTAAAATCTTAATTTTTTTAATCAAGAAAGTATTTTAAGTGGTATTTATAATTTGCTCATCCTAAAAATAATATATGCTTAATTATTCTATAGAAAGTCTTCATAAGTACTATTTTTGGGAACTGAATATCTCTTAATTAAGATATTAATTGTTAAATATAAAATACTGAATAAACTTGGTTATTAGTGAATAATGTAACAAATTTGATTTATAGTAGTCACATGCTTTATGTGTATGTTTTATAAAATTAATTTCAGTAAAACTTTAATAAAACATTTTTGCAGCTAAAA
>PVKC010008628.1:0-27824 GCA_004027635.1 Crocidura indochinensis
TTTTTTTTTTTTTTTTTTTTTTTTTTTTTTTTTTTTTTTTTTTTTTTTTTTTTGGTTTTTGGGCCACACCTCAGGGGTTACTCCTGGTTATCTGCTCAGAAATACTTCGTGGCAGGCACAGGGGACCATATGGGGCATGCTGGGATTTGAGCCACCATCTTAGTTTGCCTGCAAAGTAAACGCCACTGTGCTATCTCTCCGGTCCCTCTTTCTCTTTTCTTCCTTCCTTCCTTTCTTTTCTCTTCTCTTTTTTCTTTCTTCTTTCTCTTCCTTTTATCCTTTCTTCTTTCTCTTCCTTCCTTCTTTCTTTTCTTTCTCTTTCTTTCTTTTTTTCTCTCTATCTCTCTTTTCTTTCTTTCTCTCTTTCTTTCTTTCCATTACTTTATTTCTAGAGGTGTTTTTCTTTCTTCTCACATTTCTTTGTTTTTCTGTTGTTTTTTTGTTTGTTTGTTTGTTTGGGGGCCACACCCGGTGATGCTCAGGGGTTACTCCTGGCTATGTGCTCAGAAGTTGCTCCTGGCTTGGGGGACCATATGGGACACTGGGGGATTGAACCACAGTCTGTCCAAGGCTGGCGCAGGCAAGGCAGGCACCTTACCTCTAGCACCACCGCCGAGGCCCTCTTCTGACTTATTTTGCTTAATACCACCTCCTTCAGTTTTGTCAATGTAGAGAAAGATAAAAATTATCTCTTTTTAAAACAAATTTATTTATTTTTTCCATGGTGATTGAGAGTTATCCTGTATATGGGGCATGCGGCGCTGGGGCTTCAAACTAAGATTAATGTGATCATAGTAAATATTGTCATAAAAATAGGTATGCCTATTTCTTTTGAAGAGTGTGGTCACACCCATAGTGCTCAGGACTTTCTCAGACTCTGTGAACATCACTTTTGGCAGTGTTCAGGGAACTATATGTAGTATTAGGAACTAAACCATGGTTAGCTACTTATAAGGCATGTGTCCTACTCACTAGTCCATATATATTTTAAATTAGTGTATTTTTTGAGATCTGTACATATTACTAAATATAGTTTACATGTTTACAGCCTCTGCTTTAGCTATGACTATTTTTTTAAACAATTTAAACGTGACCCCTTCTCAAAATATTCCTTTATATATAACATTTAAAAAGTTGGACTTGTTTCTTGTTTTATAGAAAAATTTTATGAAGAGAAACTGATTGATTTTGTATTTCACACTTCACGTTAGAGAATGCTTTTTTGACTTTAAATGCAAATGATGACATGTTTAGATTTAACATTTTCAGACCTTAGTCTTTCCTTCAAATGATCCTTCAGATAGTCTGTTCTATTCAACATTGGTACTGCTTTTTCTTCCCTTCTAATTTTCTCATCTCTTGTAACTTGTGTCCCCCTATTTTTTCAAGATATTTTTAAGGCAAAATTCGAAACATTTATAGAGACATGTTTTTGTATATTAGTTATGTCTAATATTAATCAAATCCATCTTTTTCGAGTAAGCTTAGGAAAGTTATTTTTAAATAAACTTTAGAATCATTGTAGAATTGACATTTACAGAAATAATTGTGTATAGAAACATCACAGATACTTTTTTATTTGTTTAAATATTTTTGGGGACACTTATTTGCTAAGATTTCCACTGCACTCTGAATCTCTTCTCTCCTTTCTCCTCATTTTTATATAAGTTTAATTTTAATTCGGGAAGAGCTCTTTAAATTTGTCCTCTGTATTATATATGTGATTAAAAGCACTGCTTATTGGGATTTTTGTTTGTTTGTTTGTTTTTAGGCCACACTCAGTAATGCTCAAGGGTTACTCCTACTCATGTTCTCAGAAATCGCTCCTGACTTTGGGAACCATATGGGACGTCGGGGATCAAATTGAAGTCCATACTGGGTCAGCAGCATGCAATACAAATGCCCTACTGCTGCATTATCACTCCGGGCCCCTAATTATGTATTTTAGTGCTCCTAATGTATTTTCTATTTTTATAATTCATATTTGATTTTATATTCTTTTCCTTTCATCATCTGGTTTTCTTAGTTTAATAAATAGTTTTTTCTTCACCCAATATGTTTTCTTCTTTTACTTTTCAATCTCCTACTTTATGAACTTTTTGAATGTTTCAGATTACAAAGCATATGTGATTTAAATTTCATTTCAATTTCTAGTAGTAAATATTTTTCAAAGGTATGCTTTTCCTCTTAAGAATTCTATATTTTTCTCAATTTGTAAAGTCACTGACTTTTTCATATGCATCATAGGCTCTATTTCTGCCTATTCTTGAATGACAACTCTTTTATCCAGGCTTTTATTTCTCTAAATCAACTAATTTCTCTTGAATTTAACCATACTTTACTTGAATTTTAAAAATTTATTTCTTAGATTTTAGAGTATGCTTAAAATTCATTATGGGAAAGTTACTAGAATTGAATATGAGCTGTTATGTGTGGCTAAGACATTATAGCAGGGATGAGATCTGGAATGACCTGTCCTCAGTCTCTGTACTGTCATAAACAGACTTTTAAAAAGTCTTGACTTTATGAAGAATCCCACACTCTATGACCCATAATTCCATAAATGCTAATCATGTGATACCTGAGCTAAATTCAGGACAACCCTTAGGTTCTAAAAGACTTTCAAAAAAGCAATTTTCTCCAAGTTCCACAGCCAGTTATATATTTCCACCATAAACCATTTGTTTCAGGATGCTTTTAAAATGCTTTCAGAACTTTCTTTACATCATTTCCTCTGAAGGTAGAATCACTCTCTCAATAATCGAGTCTTACTTTATTTTAAAAATAGTGCCCCATTCACAAAAATTTGACATTTCTATAGCGCCACTTGTTCTTTCCTAGCAGTCACCACTGATGCAAGATTTCACAAACCTTAGGGTTTTTTTAAATATAATTTTTATTTTAATCATAGAGGCTTACATATTGTTGACAATAATATTTTATAATATAATATCAGGGGATTCTGACATCGAATTATCCTCCCTACACCTCTGCTCCCATCCTACCTCCCATATCCCCCTCCCTCACCCCCGGGGCTGCTAGAATACGTGGTCCCCTCTGAGCCTAGCTTACTTCTTAGTGGTCCTACACCTGTTTTGGTCTTGGTACCTCCCTTGTTTTCTCCTCTAACTGGGAGGCAGTATTGGATAGTTCCAATTATGTGGTTTTGTTTGAAGAAGAGAGAAGTGATAAGCTGAGGTAAAAATCAAATACGTCGAAAATGGGCAGAGTCCTTCTAGAGGCTCTCATCGGTTTGAGCGATGAAGGGGAAAAAGAGGGTGAAACAACTCAACAGTACAAAAAGAAGTTTAAATTAAGTTCGTAATGTGTTTAAGATCCCATATTTACCTGGAAGTAAGGCAGATATGTTTAAGTAAGCAAAACCTGTCTTAGAGATGGAATCAGACTCTGCTAGGACTTAGATTTTGGGTGCTAACGCATATTTATTATCTAGATTGCCAGTGAATTTCATTAATCATTCCCTCTCCAGGTTGTTTTGGCTCATATATTAATCTGAATTTATACACTGGTTTTGACTTGCTTTTCGTCCAAATAGATATGAGTATTTATTAGGTACTCAGCACTTTACTATACATTGTTTAAGTGTTCAAGAATTTATTTATTGTAACTCCCAATTTGCAGACATCAGAATTTAAGTCCACAAAGGGATTAAGTGGGTTAAGCATGTCTAAAATGTACTAAAATGTACTAGAGTAGTACTTATGGTCTGGTCTGGTCTATCACCTTCCAAAGTTCACATCTTCAACCTGTAGATGGAAAATTCACCTTGCTTGAAATTTCAAAAAGATATATTCCCCACCTTGACTATGCCTTGGCAATCTTTTGGAATACATGCTAATGTATTGTGCCTTCTCTTCAATGACCATTGGTCTTTTGGGTGAGTTAATATGTGTATCAAACTTTTATTTCCTTTACATTTCAGACTTAAAAACATTTTGCCTACCTGCATACTCAGAATTTCATCCCTTACTTCTTCCATTATTTTCTGTTATTATCTATTTTGCATTTCAGTATATAAGAATTTTCAAATATCTTCGACCTTTTCTCAATATTAAATGAGACTTTGCCACTATTTTTTATTTTTTATTTCTGCCACTGTCAAACTTTCTTATTGACTGTTAAGAAAGCTGTTTTTAGTAGTTCTTAAAATGTTTCCTTGTGTTCTTTCCTCTTACCTTCACAAAAAAAGATCCACTAAAACATCTAAGATTATCCATGGCTTCCAACTGAGAGATCACAAAGATTCTTATATGCTCATTTTCTGTTATGCACAGCACCACTGACATTCATAAAATTATCTTCCACCATGATTTCATAATTTCATTCTACTTCTTCATATCTCTGTGGTCTTTATTTATCCTCACTAGCTCCTACTCCATTATAAAAAAAAAACAACTTTTTTTTTTTTTTTTTTTTTGTGGATAAAACCCAGCAGTGCTCACAGGTTATTCCTGGTTCAGGGAATCCTATGGGATGCTTGGGTCAAAACCAGGTCAACTACATGTAAGGCAAGTGCCCAAACCACTGTATTTTCTTCCAGCCCCTCTACTCATTTTTAAATACAATTATATTATAATAGCAGAAAATATTCCAATGTTCTATTTTCGATTCTCACTCTTATTTTTTAAAATCATAAAACAATCTCATTTAAGTCCAAATTTTTAGTTTTTTACCAAAATGCTGGCAATTTAAAAATATGTCTAGAGTATAAAGTCTGGTACTTTCTCTCATCCCTAAATTTAAACTTCTGGATGAGAAAATAATTACATAACAATTATCCCATAAGCACCTCAATGATTTTATTTATCTACTATCTTATATTCCTGATTAAAAGTAGTAGCAAACACCAAACAAAAGGTGACCCTTTCCCCTTTAAAGCCCTGTTATTATCAAGTTTTGAAGAAAATACCCAGTCATTTATCAAGATTCAAGCCAAACATTATTTTGAATTTTACCGTTTCCCAAAAACAATTTGTATGTTATTTCTAGGATCTCTAACAAAATCTGGTACATATATCTTTTTTTTTTAGAAACAACCCTTTAATTAAAGTATTTCTGTAATGCCATAAGTTTATACCATTTCTGCAGTGAACCATGTAAAAATATTTTTCAATAATTATTTTATTTTATTTTTTTTATTTTAATCATAGTGGTTTACATGATATTCACAGTCATATTCCATTTACAAATAAACATTGACTCAGGGGAATTCCCATCACCGAGTTGTCCTCCCTCCACCTCCATTCCCATTCTGTCTCCCAAGTCCTCCACCCTCTCCCCAGGGACTATATCTTTTTGCTAATATCTGACACATGAATTTAAAGTCTTATAGTCTTCAGTCTCCCATCTGAATCTCTAAGTTCTTTGAAAACTCAGGCACTAGTTATCAATAATTCACCTGATCTTACATTACCTATCATTCAACTAGGTCAGGTATTATTAGCTATAGTAACTTACAATCTAAATTTCAGCTATATCCTAATTTTTCCCTCTGCCTAGAGCTGCTGTAAATAATCCCTAATGTTCTATGACTGTAGCCAAGTAATTTCACAGCCAACTTCTGAAGGAAAATAATAATAGTTCTATCATATATAATTCAATCACACACTCAAAACAAGAGATGCTTTCTTTCTCAGAATTGTAAGCATTCATATGTGTCAAAACATAAAATATAAGAAAATATTAGCTGTCAAGTACTCTTAAGTTCAGAGATAAATAATTGATTTTCTAATTTATTTTTATTTATCCTAAATAGAAATGAGAGCAAGAACAATGCATAAATGAATGTTTCTCATATATGTTAAAAATAAGGCTATAGGGTCCAGAGAGATGGTACAATGAGCAAAACACATGTCTTACATGCAACTAACCTGTAAAATACCTGACGCTGTCAAGAATGATCCCTGAACACCGGGATGGGAAGGCCTGGGTAATGCCAGGTGTGGCCTAGAAATTAAAACCAATTTTAATTTTAAAAAAATACCAGGCTACTTTCTACAAAGAATATATTGATATCTGATTGAATACAGAAACTTCCAAAGGAATTGATTGAGTTTGAGTTTTCTTCACATTTTAATTCTGCAGTGGAGAGATGACTCCATTTCTAAGTTGACCTTGTTATGCATTTGCCTTCTTATTTATATCCATGATATTTATGTAACTTATTTGGTTATAATTTATTTATCTAGGTGTGGAATTTCAATATTTAATCATTTTTATGCAAGCATTTGTTCACACTTGGACATCTCTGAAACCCAAATGAGTCATACAGTCAATGACACTGGAAAGTCATTTGTTGTCCAGGATGAATGTATGTGCTATTCTTACAAACATAAACTTGCTATTCCTGGTAAACTGTATGAATGACTGCAATTATTTCACTCAGATGAGAAATTTTTATGGTATTCTCATCAATGTAAAGACAGGGAAAATTCACCTTCACTCTATACCTACCCAGAAGACTGAACTTTTCTTTCTTCCTTTTTTTTTTTGCTTGTTATCAACAAAAAAATTTAGTTATTAATTTTTGCTTTTGGGTACACATCTAGTGGTGCTCAGGATTACTCTTGCCTTGCTCTACACTCAGGATTTACTCCTGGAAATGCACCAAAGACTATATAGTATGACAGGGACAAAACCTGGAGCTGATGTATGCAAGATAAATGCACTACCCACTGCACTACTGCTCTGGCCCCAGAAAATGCATTTTTCATTTAAGAGAGATGAAAGAATATGATCTAAGGAAAATATTCTCCTTAATCTTGCATTTCATACCAGAAGAAAGATGTCCCCAAACATAATGAGTGAAATATAGGATTCCTATTACTGAGCAATATGGGTATAATAGAACTGATAAACAGTTTCTGAGTAAAGTGGGTTTGGCTGATGTTCTTATCTAAAAGGGGACTGGCATAAATAGACCAACATGGTACTAGTAAGGGGATCTTACAATGCTAGGTTGTTTTCTCTTTTGTCTTATTAATGTGCTCTCAAAATGTTCAATCATATTTATTATTAGATACTCCTGATATGTTTTATTGAAATTATTTTTAATAATATATTTAAGCACCATTATTACAAACATGTTTTCAGTTGGGTTTTGTCATAGAAAGTATACCCACTTCACCAGTGCAATTTTTCTACCACCAATGCCCCTCATCTCCCTTCTCCACCATGCCTTGCCTGTCTTCTAGACAGGCATTCTATTTCTCTCACTTGTCATGATATTTGTTAATTTCTCTAACTGCATTCACCACACTTTGTGATAAGCTTCATATTGTGGGCCAGTCCTTCTAGCCCTTATCTCTATTATTTCTGGGTATTATTATAATGTATAAGAATATTTCATAACTTCATTTCTTCTGATGGCTGCAGGATATTCCATTGTATATATGTGCCACAGTTTCTTTAGCCACTCATCTGTTGTTGGGCATCTGGGTTGTTTCCAGATTCTGGCTATTGTAAATAGTGCTGCAATAAATATAGGCCTACAGAGGGCATTTATGTACTGTGCTTTTGTGTTCCTAGGGCATATTCCTAGGAATATAGTATTTCTGGATAACATGGGAGCTCAATTTTTAGTTTTCTTTTTATATATAATATCTGTATTGTTTTCCAGATAGGCTGGACTACAGAGCATTCCCACAAACAATGAATGAAAATTCCTTTCTCCCACATCCTGCCAGCACTGATTGTCCTTGTTCTTTGTGAGGTGTGCCAGTCTCTGTGGTGTGAGATGATACATCATTGTTGTTTTAATTTGCATTTCTCTGATGATTAGTGATGTGGAGTATTTTTCATGTGCCTGTTTTTTTTTCCCCATTTTTTGATGGGGCGAAATGTCTTTTTCTTCTTAAATTCTGTCAGTATATCTTAGACATTAGCCCCTTATCTAATTGATATTGGGTGAATAGTTTCTCCCATTCTGTGAGTGGCCTTTGTATTCTAGTCACTATTTCCTTGGAGGTGTCATGGAAAGTTTTACCTATGTGTTCTTCTATATACCTTATGGTTATGGTTCTAATATCAAGGTCTTTAATCATTTGTATTTTACCTTTGTGCATAGTGTTAGATGGAAGTCCAAGTTTGCTTATTTGCATGTGGCTGACTAGTGATCCCAACACCATTTTTTGAAGAAACTTTTCTTGTTCCATTTTGCATTTCTTGTCCTTTTATCAAAGAGTAATTGATTTAATGTCTGAGGAACATTTTGTCTTGTTTTGAGGCCACACCCAGTGGTACTTAAGGCTTATGCCTAATTCTGTTTTTCAGGGATCACCCTTAGGGGACTCAAGGTACAATGTGGTGAAGGAACTCAAACTCAAGTTGGACATATGCAAAGTGAACACCCTACCTGCTGAACTATTTCTCCAACTCTAAGACTGGATATCTTAAAAATTAGAGACTGAGTGTCATGGAGACTCATGGTCATTACCAGGGTAATTTGGTGATTCACAGTCTAGTGCAAATAGTCCTTGAGGCCTTACATTGACCTCTTGAGTTAGTGTAACAAGCAGTACAGGCTATACCCCCATCCTGAGCTCTCTTATCACTGTGTCCTTTCCCACATTAATATAATAAACAAGCAGAAATCCAGGCAGCTGTCCCCTGTTGCTGGCAAGATTTCACAGAATCTTAAAAAGAAAATTCTTTTCTACTTTCATATTTGTGTCCTCCTATTTACAAAATAACTTTATAAAAATAGATTTAGCAAAGGAATCTGGAAAACAAAGTTTGCAAGCGTCTAGTAAGGATATATTATAATGTAGGCGTGGGCTTAGAAACAATAAGAAAATAAAAATGGGCAATTTATATAGTAAAAGTTCTTCTCAGCTGATTCCTGAAAAAGGAAATTTTCTGCTAGCTATGAAAA
Source organism: Crocidura indochinensis (assembly GCA_004027635.1). Classification (NCBI taxonomy): domain Eukaryota; kingdom Metazoa; phylum Chordata; class Mammalia; order Eulipotyphla; family Soricidae; genus Crocidura; species Crocidura indochinensis. Next base: position 8,894 of record PVKC010008628.1, read on the forward strand.
TTTCTACCATTGCATAATACTCAATCAGAAGTGATATTTGAAAATCACACTTTCCTATACTGCCTCTTGCATCTTCCATTGCTCTATAAGCACAAGACAATATGTGCAGAACTCTATTGACATACTCCATGGAGATATTGAAAATTAAAGCAAAAGTAAAAGAACTAAATGAAGAAGCATAATGTGTCTACTTTTCATAATGTGGATCCCTGGACTCTACCTACTGGATGCCAATAACATGATGCCCAGGTTTTGAAAACAAAAAAAAATATTTCTAAGTATTACCCAATGGTCTCCTAGAAGTAAAATCATCCCTGGTTGAGACCACTGGTTTTATGGTTCAAAACAAAATCTTAAACAACTTACAAAATTCCCTGAGGAATTTTACATTGTTTTCTTTCCAAGAAAGAGTGATAATACTAATGCCTATTATAATTATTTTCCCCCTTTGCATCTTTTCCAAATGGGTAGATTTTAGCAAGAATTGGTGAACTAAACCCTCGTAAGAAAGTGGGTTTAGAAGAATAATCACAGATTATGATTTTTTCGTGTTTTTTATGGTTATGTATTTTAAGTCTGAATTATTTATTTATTTATTTATTTATTTATTTATTTATTTGTGAACCAAAATGGCAGTGTGTAGGATTTACTCTTGGCTCTGCCATGGGGGATAGAGGACCAGATGTGGTGTTGGGGATTGAATCCAAGTCACCCACATACAATGCAAGTACAATATGTGCTTCAGTATATCTTTGGCTCTATCTGAATTGTTTTCTGCTTCAAGCTACAAGACTAATTCACAGTATTCAATGCATAAAATCTTAGATTTCTTCAATGTTTATTTATCACGTGTGGTATCAATATATTTTAGACTTCTCTAATGCTCATAATTACATAATAGCCTATAATATATGATAGACATATAATCCAAGACAAAACTATAGTTCTTAGAAAGTTAAGTTCACACTTACATTAAAGAGACAAATTTTATAACTTTCCCCACAAAATGCAAGTTGCCATATTTGCATTGGGCCATCTCCACAGACTCACTCTTTTCTCAAAAGTGATATAAAACAAGCCATGAAAAATCATGGGTACACCAGTCATGTAGCAGAACGCTGGCAATCTCAGGAGGAGCGAGCAAGCCAAGTCCCCAACCTGCCTATGGACCTGGCTCATCACTCTTCTATGACTCTCTTCGGGGACACCGATCTGACCAAACTTCAGGGACACTAGTATTTGGGCTGAGGCTTTTTTTGGAATGGGTGTGAGTATCCTTTCACCACATCTTCCTTCTTCCAGGAGGCATGACAGCTGATAATATGTCCCACAAAATTTACAGCATCAGTAGTAGTGCTTTGAATGCTGAAAAACTTCATTGTTTGATGCTGTCATCCCTTAGAAACACACCAGTTTAACAGATTGGCATCTAACAACAAGAAATTACTAAACCTCCTATCATTGTATTAATGACTTCATTGAATACAATGTTTTTCACAAATTAGCTTGCCACTCTACTTCTATTTTCTGTCATTCTTAAATTTTATTTCATTTCCTTCTTTTTATTTTTATTATTTTATTTTAATAACTTTGCTCTCACTTATCTGGAAATGAATGTATTTTGGTCAACTATATCAACAATGTGATGCATTTTCTTTAAATAAAGTAAAAAGTAGACAAATTTCCTGTTAAATAATATGATGTTCTATTGTCCCTAGGAAATATAGTGTTTTATTTTATAATGTGGTGCACCATTATTATTTCTTAATTTATTTTGTCTTCCATGTCTATAGACAGGCTGAAGCATAAGAATTTTTAATCAAAAATCATTTTTCTCTATTTAGCTATCTATAAACACATTCAAATAACACCTTTTATTTATGTTCAAAATTATATGCAAAAGAAGTGAAGTCATTGTAACACTAAATGGCAAGTCCTGAAAATAAAAATACATTTTTTTTTTTTTGGTTTTTGGGCCACACCCGGTGACGCTCAGGGGTTACTCCTGGCTATTCACTCAGAAGTCACTCCTGGCAGGCATGGGGGACCATATGGGGAACTGGGGGATCGAACCGAGGTCCGTCCTAGGTTAGCGCAGGCACCTTACCTCCAGCGCCACTGCCCGGCCCCCAAAAATACATTTTCATATTATCTAAAATGGGTAACTGGAGTGGAAGAATAGAATATTGTTCCTACAATTACATTATCATTGAATAAATAATATTTTGTAGGTCAATGCAGAAATATTTTTATGGACATTCTAGGGTACCAATTTCTGATACTAATCATTGTAATAACTATGGATGATAGGTAAGAAAAATGATAGATGATAAGATAAGGCTTATATAGAACCATTGTTTTGGACTATCACACAATATGAGTGAAATACATAGAAAGGTAAGAAAAATTCTTGATCATATATTAATATAAAACTAAAATTCACCTCTTTCCCATCTTCAAAATAAAGTTTTTATATGAATTTAAACATTCACCACTTTTCTTTTTTTTGATTACTTTATTTAAAGGCCATGTATTCCATAGTTGTTCATAATAGTTTTATCCAAAACCAATTCACCACCAGTATAATATTTCCTTCTACCATTGTCCTCAGATTTCCACCAGTTCCCAAGCCTACACCTTTAGAAAGCACAAAATAATATATTTTATATTTATTGTTTAAAAGTAAGTAGTAATAAAATTATTTTTTAAAGTATAGCAATAAGAAAATTTATGAAAATGAATGTAAATTTCAATGAGGTCATTTAGTCAGAAGGTTTTCTAAGAATATTGTTGCTAGTTGATTTTCTATTATTTTGTTTTTGAATGGCTTTGAATGTTTTTGTGGCTTTGAATTAATGTTGACATCTAAATTGGTGTGTTTTTACTGGGATGACAGTATTGAAACATTTGGAGTTGTGTGGCTATGTATGTGACTGCGTGGTTCAGGAGTTCCAAGCTCATTGGATGCCATTGTGACTTTTATGGGATGTAGCTTTGGCTGTCAGGGCTTCTGGAAATATGAGAATGAGAAGAGAGGGTACCCACACTCACTTCTAAAATTTCCTAGAGATATCACCCCAAATACTGGCATACTTGTAATTTTGGTCAGTTTGGCTTCTCTGCAGAGTTTCATGGTTGAGTGATGAAGCTGGGTCATTGGCGTAATGGTGGTTGTGGATAGCAGGTGTAGCTAACATGGCTTCAGCATAGTGGTGTCTTGACCCACCCTCCCCTCTGGAGATTGTCATTTTCAGTTACCTACCATTTCAGCTGGCTAGTGCACCCATGATTTTTCACTCCTCATTATACATAACTCTTTTGAGAATAGAGTGAGTCAATGGAGCTGGTTGCATGCAGACATGGTGACTGCATTTTACAACATATTTTAATAAGCACAAGTCTACTTTAGAAAGAAATGTTATAATGCCTCTTTATGCTTAAAGAAACAACTAATTGGAGTAATTCTCTGCAGTGTGGTACAATATAAAGGATAATAGGTGTAGAAATAGGAAATTTGAGTTCTAGACAATTCTTTGCCATTATCTAGTATGCTTCATTTAATCACTCTTATCTCAGTTTTCTCATTAATGTGAAGGAAAGGATGAAATGATCTCAAAGTTGTTTTTCTACTTTCAGAATTCTGTGAACCGAAGATCACCTTCCATAAAACATGTATAAGATAAAAAAAGAATGCTTCCCCTAAGGCAGGGACAGCATTATTCACTGTCATTATTCAAAGAAAAGTCGACTCATTGTGGTGAATTCATATAAATCTTTGTCAGTAGTTTTGGTGTTAGAATTACACAAATCCACTTGCATTTCAAACAATACATGAACATGAATAGCCTCATAGTAAACAGAACCTGGACAATTCTCTCCTTTTCAGGCTCATTCATTCATGAAGAGATTTATATAGTACAATATTTTCCTCACAGAAGCTGTTTTTGTTGTGGTGGTAAAAATAAGAGATGATGAGATGAAACAGTAATCTAACACTTTAGTGAAATACAATTTTTCTCCAAATCAGTGAGAAATCTTTATTGCAAAGTATTTTCTTCTGGTATAAATTTAAAAAATGATCAATATTAAAAGACTATTGAGCTTTCTTTCCACAATTTGTGGATTTTTGCAGAAATAATTGGCATGTGTCTAAGGAGTAGTTGTTACACTAGCTCATAATTATTCTATTTATTTCCAATTCTCTCTTCATCAGATTGATCACGTTTTTTCTCCTTCAATGCCAAAACTACAGAAAGAGCTGAAATAAATTTTGAAAACAACTTTACATGAGGGAAAAGTTATATTTTCAATCAACAGAGAACTAAACAAAGATTTGAGTATTAGCAGTCTCCATGCATCACTAACTTAGTACCTATTTACCAACTAGTTTCTAATATTTAGATGATCTTTAGATTAAATTTTTGTTTTCCCCTTTCTCTAGTCACTAGGAACTATATATATAGAACTATATATAGATATATTATATCCTTATTCCATGCATACTACAAAGTTTATTACAGTCATACAATTGTACAGTGATAGAACTTCTAGATATACAGAGACTCATAAGACCTTATAAGTCTTTTATAACTGACAAAATATTAACCTGAAATTTTTTGGCTAAAATTTCAGAAAAATTAAGATCATATTCCATATCCAAGTAGGAGATATTCATCTAGGATGAATAAAGAAAGTGTTTGTTACCAACTGTAGTACTAATTGTGCTTAGTTGATTACCTTTATTCCATTAAAAAAGTTCGATAAGTTAAGGAGTAGATTAGAAGACAAAAAATACTTTTGAAAAAGAAGTTGGTGTTCCAGTCTCACCTGCCTTCAAACAAAGGCAGAGACTGGGTTTTAAGTAAATAACTCAGAGAGCTTAATCAATGTTTTTTGATTTAGATATCATAGTTATAATGGTTCTGTCTTTCTAACTCCTAAAAATATTACTATTCAAAAGGATTAAGGTTGATTAAAGAAAGGTATTAATGCTAGATTTAACCTGAATGTTCAGGTGTTTTGTTTACTTATTTGTTCTGTTTGTTTCTTTGTCCTTTATATCTTATAAATTATCCATGAGTTAATAATAGACTACTATGAATATAAAGTAGTGAAATAGGGATCATCTTATATACTGTTCAAGATGAATCTGCAAGAGGGTGAAATGATTTAAAATAGAGACTACCAAAGATCGTACTGCAGGTAGAACATTTGCCTTGCATGCTCAGAACAGAGTTCAATCCCTGGTGCCACAAATTGTCACCTAAGTCCCCCAAGAGTGATTTTTGAGTATAGAGTTAGCCCAGAACCCATTCAGGTGTGACCCACAAACAAATTAAAAATATACTATGTACCAGTAATGAACCCTAAAAGTTATACATCAAATAAAGGATGCATGTATTTTTAAGGAAACTATAGGTGGGAGTTCTCTAGTGATGAGGCATCTTTATAAATGGCTTTTTGGGTCACACCCAATGATGCCAGCGTACAGTTTGGGTTCTGTACTTAGAAATTAATCCTGGTGGTACTCAAGGGACAATATGGGATTCCAGGGATTGAACCTGGGTTAACCACTTGTAAGTCAAGAGTCCTATCCACTATGACATCCACAGTACTCTGGCCCTAGCTTTGTAAGTATTACTCAAAATCAGAAAGCAAGACAAGTTCTTGTGTACAAGTTTCTAATAAATGTGGAAAACAGGGAAGAAAGAACACAGAAAAGAGAAAAACCTATGCAAGTGTTGTTTTGAGTTGGAATACAGGTAGTTGAAACTTGAGGCCACCATGACTTCTTATAACATGTCTTAGAATTATCCACACAACGGAGAATAAGAAAATTTATCCAAGAGTATAAATTCCCTCACACTTGCATGTGAGTTTCAGGTAGATTTCAAAGGTAATCTACAGAGCTGCTATCAATACATCTTCAGTATGTTTTTGGTCATTATAGTGGTCATCAGAGCTTATTTTTGGCTTTGTGTTCAGAGATAAATCCTTTTGGGGCTTGGTGGACCAAACGAAGGGTCAGAGATCAAACCCAGGTTGTCTGCACAAGGCAAATTCCCTTCTTGCCTTATTATCACTTCAGTCTCAACTACTGCCTTTTTTTCTTAGCCTTCCATTCTTTTCCAATAATCATCAGACATCATTATCACCTCCGTTCATCATAACAATGGGATGGTTATATTAAGTTCAGATCTGAAACTGCTTTTTATGACTTGGGAAGGCTAAAGACATTTGATAATCTAAAAGATGAGAAAAAGTCATACAGCTTGCCCTAGATTTTAAGCAAAGGCGAGGCAAGGCCCTACAGTATACATTTTAAATGAATAGTACATAAAAAAGTAAAGAAACTTTATGATTATAGTCAGTAGGCCATGCTTGTTTAACATAGCAGTGGTACATATAATAAAGTTTTTGCTTTGACTCTGCCATCACTTTTAAATTTAATTATATGCCCCTGTGGAATGTCCACTTTTTTGTGAAGGATAAATAGGACAAGTGACAGGAATCATTCTTGTTTTTATGCAGCTGTTACAATATAATGAGCATTTGGAGGCATTAAGTATGCTTCCATGATGCTGTATTCCATCATCATTCCTTTGTATGGAAACTGCTTCCATACAGCATAATATAGCTCTAGGAAGTACAATCCCAGAAGCTGCCATCCAATAGAATACAATATTCAAAATGTTATGAATATACTATCATGCTCTAAGATTTATCCCAACTAGGAGCTCTCAAATTTATTTGACTAGTGCCTGTACCCTTTTCAGAAAAGTATCACTTAGTAATTCTTGGAAATTTACCTTCTGTAACAAAGGAGTGGAAGGTATCTCCAGTTGCACTGGGGTTACTCCTAATGCATCAACATTTCAGCAACTCTGGCAAGAGGTATCATCTACTCTGGGAAGTACTGATCTTGGGCTTATATTCTGCTTATAACATTGAATACCATATGGTCCCCCGTGCCTGCCAGGAGCAATTTCTGAGCATGGAGCCAGGAGTAACCCCTGAGCACTGCCGGGTGTGACCCAAAAACCACACACACACACAAAAAAAAAATTAGAAAACTCTGTAGACAGTCATCATTGTTGCCTCACCCCTGGGTACAGATAATTTACCTGAGCCCTGCCCATTCCTGGGCGAGGCTTTGGAATCTGGATATTATTTTTACTTTACCTGCAAACCCCGCCCATTTCCTGGGAGGGGCCTTGGAAGGGTATATAGGTCTGGGATCTCTGGCTTTCTGCCCTTTTTGCCTTTTGGATCCTGGCCAACATGTAGGTCAGAGGTGACATGGATAAAAGAAGATGCAGGGCTAGCTTAAATGGTAGGAGCCACATCTGATGGCTAGGGCAGAATAAAGATGTTATCTCTCATGAAGCCTGCCTGTGAGTGAGATTTCTACCTGCTGCTCTCATGAACCTCCAGACCTGCAGGTTAGTGGTGGCTGGAGCCACGTGGCCTGGGATGGCGGCCCAAGGCCTTCCTCACCATCCAAGTTCATCCTAAGGCATGATTTACTTTAATCATGGCACAACCTTTCCTTTCTGGAGTTTATGCAAGTTTCAGCTTTGCCCTCCTTACATACCGTTATTCCTTCTGTCTCAATGCAGAGATGTCATCTGAAAATGAAGATTTCTTTCTTCTTCACAATTCTTGAAACTTCATCTTTCACCTCTAACCTAAAAGCAAATTGATCACTCTGCCTAAAATTTCATAGTCTGCAAACTTTATGTGTACTGCTTCGTTTTTGCCTTCACACCCAAGTTTCTCTACCTTTACTTGCATCTTCAGAGGAAATTTACCTTTCTATATTTTTCTTTGAACTCTTCATTATTGCTTCTAAAATATTTTTAACCGAGGTTGGCCACATACAAATTAACTACTTTAACCCCTTGTGCACTCCCTCTGGGTTCCTATTTTATATTGTGTAATTAGAACTTAATTCATTAAAAAAAATCTACCTCTGGAGAAGCTTGTGTTCTCTCTCAAAAGTTCACTTCTCCCTTTCTCTCCCCTCACATCTTTCTAAATAAATTTCAGTAAAAACTTTCTTGTTTTACGAAAAAGAGAGCAAACAAAATTATCAGCAGATATATTGAGTTTTAAGCAAACTAAATAAATTCATATCTTATTCCCAATAAATTTGAGAATGTGATGTTTGAGTTGCCCTATTTTGAAAATGTATATTGTTTATTTTAATAAAGGAAGTATGCAGTTTCTTTGGAGAGTTTTACATTTCAATGACAGTACTAGATATAATTGGCATATAAATATAAACTCATTATAAGTTGTATATTTCTAGAAAATTACAAATCATTTATCTAGTCTCCTGCATCATTGTTCAAAAGAGAGATGGAGACATGGTAATTGAAAGAGAAGAATACAGGAGAAGAGAAGAAGTTGGGAAGAGAAATAGTAGGGACAAGTAAAAGTCAAATAGAAGTTCTTCAGATTAGAAAGAACCAATGGGAAGAAATAGTGTGCTTCCTTTAAGAACACATTTGGGAAGGGACACATATTGGTTATACTTATATTGCTCATATACCGTTAGCCAAGCTTTGTAACTTCGACACTATTGCATCCTTTCATCTAAAAGTGAAAACTAGCCTTCCTTATGCATCTAGGTCACCACTATGAGTTCTTTGGGCCAATAGAAGATGACCAGTATAATCTTATATAACTTCTGAGACACTGTCTTAATGGATCTTGAAACATCCATTTTTACCCTCTTGAGATCTATAAAAACTGGGCTTTGAAGAAGCTTTGTCTTTCTTACTGGATGATTATAGAATGTGTAGAATACTTATGATCCCCAGTTAACAACTCACAACTGCCAGAAACATGTATAAGGCCACTTTGAATTTTTCAACATTCTAATTGATAGAGCCCAATGAGTAAACACTAACAGACCTACCAGTAAAGCCATTATGCCAAGCTATGAAATGAGAAATAATAAATAAATCATTTTAAGACACTAGGTTTGAGTTTGCATAGATTTAATTAATAACTGCTATGTATAGAGAAAAGAAAAGGGTAGATAGGAGAGAAAAAAATTTTTTTGTTTTTGGGTCACACCCGGCAGCGCTCAGGGGCTACCCTGGCTCTATGCTCAGAAATTGCCCCTGGCAGGCACAGGGGACCATACAGGATGCAGGAATTCGAACCACTGTCCTTCTGCATGAAAAGCAAATGCCTTTCCTCCATGCTATCTAGGAGAGAAAATTGTACTATTCTTTTTTACTGTTTTGCTTATCCTTTTATTAGGATGGTTATGCTATGATCCTCTCTTTGCTCCTTTTTTTATTTTGGGCACTTTGACTATTTGTATATAAAAATTTTAAAGCATAACTTAATTTAAGTGAAAAACAAGTGAAGTATTTTCCACATAAATTAAATGTTTATCAATAAAATAATAATTATTCTCTAATGCTAGAAATGTTATAGAGACAGAAATATTTCATGAAGCCTTTGTCATATAAAATTTGGAACAGGGGCCAGAAAGCTAGAACTGTAGGTAGGGTGTTTACCTTGTATTAGGCTGACTCTGGTTTGATCCCTGGCATTCCATATGGTTATGTGAGCCTGCCAGAAGTAATTTCTGAACATAGAACCAGTAGTAAATTCTTAGTCTTGCTGAGTGTGGCCCCAAAATAAAAAAATATCAGATCAAAAATTTTAAATTGACATATCCTTTGTCCCATAAATTCCTGTCAAGTAATTTATCTTAAAGAAATTATATAAGCTTTGAGTGAGCATCTTTACCCAAATATAAACAACAGCTTTATAAAATTTCAAATGATATCCTTAAAATAGAGGCATAAAGAAGCAAAGAAAGGGAACAGAAATAACCAAATGAAAATAAAAACATACACATAAATTCTTGAAGTCAGACAATAGAATTCACTCACTGAGGAAAAAGAATAGGAGAGGACTGTTAAAGGGGAAAGGAATTCAATAGACTATGGAGGAAGACACTGAAACTTTTCTGGTGGTTGTGATATGAATATATTCAAATACTATGAAGAGTCATGAAATTATGCCTCTAAACATTCTTTAAAATCTAACAATAACCTCAAAAATTAAAAATAGTTAAAATTAAAATTAAAATAAAGCAATCATTCAACAATATATATTGATTATTTTAGCATTCCAGATAGTAAATAGTAATATAGCTATATTCTAAGCTATACTGAATATTTTCTTTCTTTCTTTTTTTTTTTTTTTTTTGATTTTTGGGTCACACCCGGCAGGTGCTCAGGGGTCACTCCTGGCTCCATGCTCAGAAATTGCTCCTGGCAGGCACGGGGGACCATATGGGGCACCGGGATTCCAACTGATGACCTTTTGCATGAAAGGCAAACGCCTTACCTCCATGCTATCTCCTGGGCCCCTGAATATTTTCATTTATTCCCGTTAGGAGTTAAAAGTAATGAATTGTTAAAATTTAAAGTCTTATGAAATGAAGAGGAGTTATGGAAGAGGCTTTTCTAGCATTATTGTTCATCTATCTAAAAGTTATTTTTCCATTTGATATCAGTAACAGAATCCAAAATAAATATCAATATTAAATAGGCTTGTGTTTTAGGAAGGGATAAGTCCCATATCAACTCCAAAAGATGGACACTGATAAATCTAATATAATTTTAGTAATTTTATTCCCATTGTTAATTTAAGAATGAAAATGTGAAGAAAAAAATCTTTTGTCCTGATAGGCATAAAACATGAAGTTCAATTAGGACAATTTATTAAATATGTTTTTCTTGTTGTTAAAGATGATTCCAGAGAATGTCCATGCTCTTTCCTACTCTCCGGACTTTGGCATTGTTGCCTATGAGGGTGACCATTATCTAGGGATGCCAGGAAACATAATTGATATATTAAGCATGATGTTATGGAAAGAAGAAAAAATGGATTAATAGAGCTATGGAATTATTCTTCCCAGAATTTTTCTACCTCTAGATTGCCTACTGAGAAAACATGTTTTGTTTTGATTGTTTTTTTTTTGAGGGGGGTGACACATCCATTGACGTTCAGGGGTTATTCCTGGTTATGTGCTCAGAAATTGCTCCTAGCTTTGGGGCCATATGGAATGCTGGGGATCGAACCCAGGTCTTTTCTTGGCCAACAGCAAGCATGCAAGGCAAACACCCTATCGCTCTGGCCCCTGTTTTGATTGTTTTTGATTGAGAGGGGATTCCCAAGCAATTCTCAGAGAGCCATTCCCAGAGATACTTAACCAACAGAAGGTTTAATGCTGGATTCTGGATTGCTACTTAGGAACTACCAGAATTGCACCTAGTTGTGCTCAAGGCCATATGGTGTGTGACTGAACCTGGACCTCAAGCATATAAGATACAAAAACTAAAGCATTACGCTTGCACCTAGTTCTGAGAATGCTTTTATTGTGCTTTAAGCTGCTTAAATTTGGGTCTTTTGACATGAAATTTAAAATACATTATCTGATACAGTTCCAAGAGTGCATATTCTTCATCTAACAATTTCAACTTTCCCCTAATCCTTGATGCACTGTGATGGCATTTAAATAAAACATTTTATTTTTGTTGTCTTATTTTGGTACACCCTTGGCTGTGCTCAGAACACCTAGCTCAGTATTCAGAAATGTGGCTTGGTAAGGCTCAGGGGATTGACCATATGTGGTGCCAGGGACTAAACCTAGGTCAGCTGCATGCAAGGCATGTGTCTTGCCCTCTTCTATATCTGGCTATAATTAATTTTATTGGATAAAATGTAAAATGACATATCAATTTATATAATTTAAATGATATTATCAATGTGTAATAAGCAGGATTATTACAAAGACAAATTTCTTATAGAAATATTAGATATTGAAGGCTTCTTGCACTTAATTAAGGTGTGGATGTTTAGTAAAGATTTTGAGGAAATGGATGAAGTGGTATTGTAGATAGTCTCTTTCTATGGGAAGCTCTTAAGTAGAAATTAGCATTCTATGACTTATTAAGAAATAATCATAGAAAAACACTGGATAGGAAGGGAGGGAAATAATGATTATGAATACGATATTTAGTGAACTTCATTGAGATTTGTTATGATGCTACCAAATAGTCTTTAATTAGAATGAAGGGACAAAAACCAATGTTACGCTTATTGTTTTTAAGTATTTTTTATTGTCACCAGTGTGAATTGCAGTCTTTCACAGTTATATTTAAGGTACATAGTGACAGTGAATTACAGCCATTCCCACCACCAGTGCTGTCCTCCATCCACCCTGTTTCCAGCATGCATCACATGCAACCCCCTTTGTGCCCTGAACTACTAGTGTAAAAGGTTCCCTTTTACATTCTTCTTTTGACCCTTGAGATGAGATTGCACTTGCCTTGGTCATGGTAGCTTACTTCAAGTTAGAGCAATTTCCAGAGAATAGTTGAGAACTATGAGTAGATGGCAATTACCACTGATAATCCTTTAGTACCAAAGTAGAAAACAAGGTTGTGCAAGTTAACATTTTCTGTAGATCAGAGTATTGGGGAAAGAAGTTCTTTTTTAATTCACACACTCAATATCAGAATCCTGATGACATTTGTTTTTCTTTTAAAATTAATCAAAAGAATATAAAGTTTACCTTTGAAACACATGTCAATACTGTAAGAAAAGTATCACATCTTTACTTGGTATGCATGTGCAAAGTTAAATTTGGGAATTCATTTAACATGGTTAGAATTTAAAATATATTTTTATATTATATTTGTATTAGAAATTTGTGTGGAGTAAGAGAGAAATTTCTTCACTGGAAATGACCTTAAACAATTATTACTAGTGGGTTTTAGAGTAATTAAAATTATTATATAAAGAGGAGATGTTTAATATGTTTTTTCTAGCATTGATTTGATGAAATTCATTAAGTAAACAATTGCTACAACCAGTACAATTGTATATGACATATCCTCACCAAACATGCACAAAATATACTTTCAAATTTTAAGATAATCATATTTTCTTAAATTTCTACACTCATCCTAAAATCACTTTCATGCACATAAATTTTTTTTTTGGTTTTTGGGCCACACCCAGTGACGCTCAGGGGTTACTCCTTGCTATTCGCTCAGAAGTCGCTCCTGGCTTCAGGGACCATATGGGAAACCGGGGGATCGAACAGTGGTCCGTCCTAGGCTAGCGCAGGCAAGGCAGGCACCTTACCTCCAGCGCCACCACCCCGGCCCCTCATACACATAATTTTTAAAATATAAAGTGAAACACATTGACAATGGTCATTTATTTGAGCATTAGGAGTTGTGATTCTCAGAGATTTGCAAATGGTAAAAATACATTAAAAATAATACAATCTTCTGCTTGTTGTTCTGCCATTCTAGATAAAGATTTCCTCTAAGTGACATCACTGCACCTAATCCAGATTGGGGGACAAAGCCTCTCCTTTTCCTATAGATTCCAGCAGCCCCCTCAGCTGCTGCTATATACCACATAGACAGGTACAATATTTATACTGTGTATTTATAGGCACATTTATTTATACGGTTATTTGATAAAGATAGGCAGAGAAGAGAGCAATCCCAGTCAAATCCCTTAGCATCTTCCAGGTGGTCTAACCACAAAGACTTACCTCCAACATAGCAAGAACACCAGAGAACCATGTAGAATCCCAACAAGCTCAACGTTTCAAAAAAAACCATGGAAGATGTATAAGACATACAACGACACACATAAATTCTCAATGCTATTAGTGGCATAATGATGTGAATGCTTGAGTCAATAAGAAACAATAATATAAGTAGCTCTCAAAGCACAGAAAGGATGACTGGAAGGGAAAAAATACTACAGTCAGAAGTAGCAGAAATGGAGAACATGGTATGTAATATTAAAAAGTCAGTAGAAGAGAGGGGAGAAAAGTCAATAGAAGCTCTAAATAGCAGAATAACAGTAGCTGAGCAAAATATAAAGGCTCTTCAAGATAGGAAGGAACAAACTACTGGGTAACAGGAGAAGTGCAAAATAACCGGAAAAGGAATGGACAGCATACCAGAGAACTATGGGATGAGTTCAAGAGTAACTATATAAAATCATCAGAGTCTCCAAGAACAGGAAGGGAACTGTAATTAAGAAACAATAGCTAAAGTACCATTGATAGGAATTTTCCAGAAATGAGGATTATAGGCACTGAGATCCAAGAGGCTCAAAGAAACTGAATTCAATTAGAAAAACTCCAACACACATTGAACTCAAAATGACAAAATCCAAAGATAGAGGCAGAATGCTGAAGAGAGAAAGTTCAAGAAAGAAACTGACAAAAGAAAGCCTATAAGATGAACAGCAGAGCTATTAAATGAAACTGCAAGCCAGAAGAATATAGAAGGATATAGCACAAAAACTCAAAACCTCACCAAGAAAATGCTATCCTGATAAGAATATCATTCATATATAAAGGAATGATCCAGAGCTTTATAGAAGAAAACAGTTTAGGTAACTCACAGCCTTGAAGTCAGTTTTACAAGAATTATTAAAATATCTTCTCTAAGGGACAAGACAAACTTCGCAACATATAGCATTTATTATGGCACTCAATAATGGTGCATATTAATCTTACTAGATTAAAAAAGCTATGTTACCTTTTAGTTTGATAAAGTCTTTTATGTTTTTAATAATTAATATCTTATTTATATTGGTAAAATCATTTAGCAATCAATCATCACAAATTGGCATTTATATATTTATTTTCTGATAAATATGTTTGCTATTTATTTAGGTTTTTTTGGAACAAGAAATAGGAAATAATTTTGTTATATACCTGCCAAGAGAGTATATTTTGGGTAGGGGTAGGAGGAAACCTGGAGACATTGGTGGTTTAATTGGTGCTAGAACATTGTCTGCCTAGAACAACTCTGTAATGAACAACTTTGCAAATCATTATGTCTTGATAAAAGTTAAAATAACATAATTCGGTTCAATCAGTGACATACCCACAATGTTCAGATTGTATTATTTTGATATTGAACCTTAAAATGGTCCCCAACCCACAGAGTTATCAAAAAAGAGCGTGCAAAGCAAACAGGGAGGTGATTTGTGTGTGTGTGTGTGTGTGTGTGTGTGTGTGTGTGTGATTCTTTTGGCAGTTCCAGAATTTAGCCCAGGTCTTATGCATGTAAGGCAAGTATCTTGCTGCTAAGCTATATACCCAGGTCCTATAGCAGAATATTTAAAGTTAATCCCCAAACTACAAACATCTTCTGGTATCACAAGTCATATACTCTATCCAAAATATTTCTTTAAAATATATTCTACTACTCTATTTCATTTGACATAGTTCAAATTATTACTGTTGTGTGGGAAAAGATTAATGAGCACAGTAACAGGAAGACTAGAGTCTATACACCAATATTATGAAGAGAGAATGTTTTGGAATAGAGAGTTTAAATAACAACCCCGTACCCAAAAGATTCTATCTTCCTTTCATAAAATTTAGTCAAACTCATTATGGAAGCAACTTCCCACAGCAAATTGGTATCGCAATGTTGTTAAGCTGTGACCTAAAAAAGAAGAGATGGAAAATCCAAATAAAGTGACATAAAGAAATTCCCATCCTGGTCCTTAGATTGTCTGTTGAGCTGTTTCTATACTGTATGTACATAAACAGCTCTTCTTGGGTGGTGGTTTAATGTCGCTCTACCTTCACTCGCAATTACCCTGAATGGAGCTGCAACAAATCTTCGTAATGCCAATCTCATCTTTCCACCTCATTGACAGCTCAGGAAATGCATCTGAAATTCATAGTAGCCTCATAGCCTATGGCAAGAGAAATCCATGCTGCTAAAATTTTATTTTAGAATTCAAGCTGGTTTTCCTCAGTTTAGGATGCTCCGTTTTTTAATCTTTTGCTGCCTACCACACTGTATCAAAATAACCAGCCAATATTGTTCAACTGTCTGGGGCCTCAGCTGCCTCTGAATTTTATCAGTATGAATAAATACTAGAACATGTTAAAATATAATCCCTATAGATGGGCACTTGCATTAATAGAATTAAAAGTGTGCAGGGCTTATGTATATCAACTTGGAGTTGCCCCCTCCACCTACTTCCTTTGCTGAGTGAAAGAAATTAGGTTGAGTAGATATTCAGGCTGATTTAATGTTTAGGGATAGGAATGCTAGGCTGGATCCCAAATTTGTGCAATGTTCAAAGGGAGAGCGATTTTAAAATCCCAGAAAAAGAGATATTTCCAAATTAATGGCATTGCCCGAATGCCTTGGCTCCCTGCACCCCACCAGGAAGGTTTATTATTTTCTGGTAAAATGTTGCTCGGATGGGGAGTGGTAGTCAGCGATGCGTCAGAGCTGCTCTTTGAACACATTAAAAAGCTGAATGCACAACAAAGAACAGATGTTCCAGCATGCCTTATTTATGCACCCATCAGCAATCTTCCAGTGACCACAAAACACAGCCTTTCCCCCCCTCCTCCTGTCTACAATATTATTTTCTGATAAACTCACCCTCTTTTTAAATTTCTTTATTTTTGACCCCAAGTGAACTCCTCTGTATGTGTATGTGCTTATGTGTGTATGCATGTTTGTATGTTATTTGAAAGTCTGCCTCTATCAAAGCTGAATTCTATTGAACTGTGGAACAGGTGTGGATTCTGCAATTAGATCACATTTCAGAGAGAGAGACACTGAGGGTAATAATGGCGGTGAATTCTTCACAGTCGAATGCAGCACCATAGCGACCAGCAACAATGAAGGAGCAGAGGTATTAGTATTAGGGGTGATTATTTTTAGTTTATGGGCTCATCTGATTGAAAATGGCCATAAGGCACGGGGAAACGTGTGTTGGGGGCTTACCAGCTGTAAGGCAAACTTATTTTGCTGGCACTTATCTGAAATGTCTCACTCACCCACCCCCTCTGCTTACAATTGGAATGGAAGTAACGATTAGGAAGTGAGATATAATGCAGATTAAATGTGATGATGGACCAAGATCCTGTTGGGTTATTAAAACCCATTTGCTTTCACTGATTTTTAAAGGCATATTCCCCTCTCCATTTAAAAAATAACTCCACCTCTAGATATCTGAGCTGAAAAAAATGGGTGATAAAGGAGTGAGGGGGAGGCTTAGGTGAAGAAAAATAATTTAGACTCTAAAGAGAAACAAGAATATTTCATCTTCCAAAACAAAATATCTGTATTCCCCTCCCCCAGGAGTAAATCTAATCTGTGACCTCAATTTGAGCTTTAGAAAACCTTATTAACATTAATACAGAAAATAACCCCCCCAAATTGATTTAATAGATTGAAAATGTATAGTGTGGGCAATTCTCATAATAATATTTGGCCCATTTTGGAACTTCTGATTGTAAGTGGTATTTTTTAACGTATTTTTCCCCCACGAAGTGAGAAAATATTTGGTACCAAATTCAGCAGTGTAAAACCAGCCCTTGGGAGAGTTCCAGCTGTTCCCCGAGGCATCTCAGAACGGTACTATGGGCTGGCTGGCAGCAGCTGCTGTCCCTGAAAGAATAAAGGAAGCCAGACAACAGAGGGGAGGGGTTTGCACAAAATGAAGTCAAGGGCATCCTATGAACACACAGGAATCTGGGCTCCAAAGAAAAGGATGTGTATGACTCTACAATTCTGCTTTCTCCATTCCCTGGGCCTGGAAACCCAGCAGAAGAACCTTTGCTCTGTTTCCAGTAGTCGAGAACTTTAGATGGCCAAGGTCAGGGATCACAATGATAGAATTCTGGTTAACAGCCAGTATACTGCCAAGGTCTGGATTCTTTTCATAGTACCAAAATGAGCTCTCTGGTTAAACACCTGAGGGATTGGAAACAGTTCTATTGTCTACAGTGCTGATATTGAGAAATCTGTTATCAGAACAAAAAATTTCTGTTTTATATAGGGGTCCTAACCAGATCCCGGGCAGAAAACTACATGTTCTTCCCCAGAAACAGAAAAGGAAGAATATAAGCAGATCAATACCAATATTTAAGTGCCGATGTCTATTTCTGATTACTATTTATATTATGAACTCTGCAGTCTTTAATTTTTACTCAGAATTCATTATTTCTCTAACATTTAAGCAAAATACTTTTCAAATTATTAACTTGAATTGTGTCACAGGGCCTTATTATTCCATAAATCCCTTTCCCTCTCTGGTCTAGGAGTGTATGATGTTTGATATGAGGGTAAAGTTGAAGATATCCCAACTAAACCCCCTTTACAAATAAAATGTTAGAAATTACGATAACATGTAATAAAAGAGATGCAACTGACACTCAACTTCTTTGCAGTCTTGAGATGCCTTTATTAAATTCCAAGTTTGCTGGATATAAAATGCCAGAAACTGAGTTTTCTAAACATACTTTCCAAGAGAAAACATGATAGAATATCTGGAACTTAATTAGTTTCCCTAAATAGGGTGCAAATGGGGAAATGGCAGAATGACCTCACAGTCTCAGCACAGAACACCTACACAACACAACCTTGAAAACACAAACGAGTGATTGTAGATGAGAGAGTCTTGACTCTAGGAGGTCAAGCATCCATTGTCAATTTTCTTTTACCGTATTTATTAAAGAGGTTGACTTTCTACTTGTCCTGAACACATGATTTTTGTTCTATTTCTTTCTAAATGGCAGACTGGCTTTTATTGTATTTTGTTTTGTTTTGTTTTGGCAGTGTTCTGTAAAGTTTGACCTTTCCATTTGTCTTATCTATTGCTTAACATCAGTCAATTTAATAATTTTATTAAACCTGAAGACCCTGAGATTAGAGGGTTTCTATTTTTTAGTGTGTTTCAAGCACTATTCCCACCCTAACTCCAGACAATTTTTCAGTTTCACATTGGTCTCAACTCATCGCTATATGAAAAGTTTGATGCATTTCTTTGTCTTTTAATACTATATCATACTTTCTTGACAAAAAAGCTCTTTTTTTTT
>PVKC010008629.1:0-18492 GCA_004027635.1 Crocidura indochinensis
ATGAGGCCAGTTCAACACATTTGTCTATAGAAGACGATCATGTTTTAACCAAACTCTCAAAGCCATTGACCATTTTCTGGTGAAGTGTTAGTTGATGTGGTGAGCTAACCAATGGATTTGTCAACCTCACAGAGGGTTTCGTTGATAGCTTAATATTTTCTTCAGGGTGACAGTCAAGTTGCAGAGTAGCTGTGGAATGACTGGAGAGATCTTTGTCATTACAGAGTCTGACAAAAGCCGGAAATTAGCCAAAGCCAAATATTTTTTTTCAGAGTCAACACAAAAATTGAAGTGGTTTCCCTCCTTTACTCAAAGCTTTTGCCATAGCTTGGTTTCATTCTTTCCGAATTGACTGTGTATTGGGAATCTGGTGATTTCTACTCCCTCTCTAGGTACGTTTGCGTTCCTTTCCTTACTTGATAGATTTTAGTTGAAATTTTTTTTCCTCCTTCACACAAAATGCAATGATGCAAGGTTTCAACAGCTCCAGACCACAGAACGTGCAGATAGGATGCATTGGACCAATTTTTCAGGGAACAATACAAGAAGGGAAATCTGTGTTCTAGGTTGTCTTTAGAAATCAGACTGTGCCTTGCCTTTAGATGCATGCATATTTTATATGGTAAAAAGAGTTTAGCATTTCTGCCGGTAGTATTATGAGGAAAAGGAGTTAAAGGAAATTTATTCCATAAATAGTTCTAGTCCAGTCGCAATCACCTGTTGGTCTCTGTTTGGATCTTGGATTGAGTCACTCCCTGTTTCATTGTGGGACATTAAATCCTTCCCCTTTATGGTACCAGGAGAAAAACAGACACTTTGAGTCAAAAAAACAAAAAACAAAAAACCAGTTCTCTCTTATGCCATTTGTTTTTCTGGATTGATTAAAGTAATCAACATTTAAAGGAATTCTGCTTTTCTGATTTGAAACTTTTGCTATTATTCAAATATGCACTCAATTATACTGCTAATTGGCATTTGTTTCTTGGTGAAGTCTTACAGCTATTGTTTGACGTACATACAAAACTACAATCTTTGCACAACTTCACTTTTTCAAAAACATATATTCTGGAGCTCTCAAATAGTTCAGTTTGTGGAACTGAAGCCATAGTACAGCAGGTTAGACATTTGCCACGCATGTGACCAGCCCAGGTTCGATCCTCAGCGCTTCATTATAATCTCAAGCCTTGCCAGGAGTCATCCCTAGATCAGAACTATAAGTAAACCCTGAACACCACTAGGTATGCAAAAAAAAAGCTAGCTCTGCATAGATACTTCTATCTTTAGCAAAGTGGATTCTAGATTAGCAGGGGCTGTGGCTGTTTAATTCAGTGACTTGATTGTTCTAAGCTCCAAAATTCATTTCTTTTTTTTTTTTTGGCTTTTGGGTTACACCTGGCAGTGCTCAGGGGTTACTCCTGGCTCCATGCTCAGAAATTGCTCCTGGGGCACCAGGATTCGAACCGATGACCTTTTGCATGAAAGGCAAACGCCTTACCTCCATGCTATCTCCCGGGCCCCCAAAATCCATTTTTTATTGGCCTTTCATATGACTTAAGTTTTTCTTGGGAGGGAGTCGAAGCTTATTATAAAATAGATATTTTATAATTTTTAAATTATAAGGTAATCACATAATCTAATAGCCTACTAGATGGTTTCTCTGCTAACTCCCTGTTATATTTCAATAAATTCGTTTAAACCTTAAAAAAAAAAAAGCTTAACTTTGGGAATGGAGAACTGTCTCATTTGCTGTTTCCCCTAAGCTAGAATGCTAGGGAACATCCCTCTACCCCAAACCTAGGAAGGGCCTGTGAAAGTGTACCCCACGTATTGAAAACCAGCTTCAGGACTCTGGCACAATTGAAGACATTGTGGGAAAAGCCCAAGAATTCTGGCAACATTGGGAAATGTTTGGTTGCTCTCACTTGTTGGAAAGAGAAACTCAGATATGCCAAAGAGTCCCCCATAATGTGGCCTGGCAGCTCTCTGGGAAGGAGGAAAGAGTGTGGTGGGTGACATGCAGGGAAGGGGAGGGCTGTCTATCTGCATCTAAATAAGTGACTCCTGGGGGCCAGGCGGTGGCGCTGGAGGTAAAATGCCTGCCTTGCCTGCGCTAACCTAGGACGGACCATGGTTCAATCCCCTGGTTCCCCATATGGTCTCCCAAGCCAGGAGCGACTTCTGAGCGTCACTGGGTGTGGCCCAAAAACCAAAAAATAAATAAATAAATAAAATAAAATAAATAAACAAATAAGTGACTCCTGCACTCTCATTGAAAGCATTGATGAATGAATTTAGAGAGACAAAAGGGAAAATCCACCAGTGCTCCAATCAGAGCAGAGGAGTGATGCTCCTTCTGCCCTTGCTGGAGAGAGGGCTCTGATAGGAGGCTGTCAGGGAGTAGCATTGCTTGTCTCTCCCTCTTCTTCCTCTAGCTAGCCTCTCTCCTTTCTGAGTCTGATACAACTTGGTGTCACCTGAAGGGAAACAAGTTAAATAAAACCCCTTGGCAGAAGGGAGAGAAACAGAGGCTGGACTTCAAATCTATGCTCTCCAAGGATCAAGCATACACTTTCTCTTCAAGGCCTGGGCCTATTTGAGTTCCACTTGTCGATGATTTTCTCTGGGTGCAATCAGATTGAGCTATTGAATATTGATCCTGCAGTGAAAAGAAACTGGCCCACCTTTCCACCAGAAAAATTGGTGGCCTTTCCGAACTCCCCATAATCTTGGACTCTCATGCTGGGCTTGATGATTTCGTGGCAGCCAAGAGGAGTTATTGCCAGCATTTGCTGTTTTTATTTGAGAGATAAATTAATAAGTGGCGCTTTTATAATCAAACAAACCCGTCTGTGATTTCTATTCTCTGCACAGTAGTATCTGCTTTTATTACCTGCTGGCTCTTTATTGAGCCCCGCTCTCTTATGCCGGTGAGCTTTGCTGTATGGAGTTGTTTGGTTTTTGTTGGGCGATTTATAATTTGGGGGCACTTAGGGGCTCCTTTTTTCGGGTACTCTGATTTAGTGTGCTTAATATTATGCAAGAAATTTTAATCAACTTTCCAAGCTAAAAAGCATAAAAGTAGATTGTATCCACAGGCATTAGTTACCCTCCTATTTACTCAAGTACTAAAGTAATACCCAAGCATATGTTTTGCGATTAAGTTTTTATACGTGTTTATAGCATCTGAGTAATTTTAGTCAAATGTTAGCTGGAGAGACACTATAACAGGTAAGACACTTGCTTTGCATACACATGACCAGGGTTCTCCTGTGGTTCTCTGAGCCTCAGGAATGATTCATGAGCAAGAGCCAGGAGTAACCCCTGAGTGTGACTGGGTATGGGCCCAAAACAAAACCAAATATATATATTCAGAAAGACGTTTTCATTATAATAATATATTTATAGCCAGTCTTACTTGGAATATATACAGTGAATTCTGTTCCCTAAATGCAGATACCTTTCTCTTCCAGTCAATTAGTGTTTGCCATTGATTGAATAAATTGACCTTAACTTTGACTTATGGGCCTCTTTAATGGGAAAACACCTTGACTTTTGAACCTGATGATCTCATTTTGTCCAATTCCAATAGCCTAGGCCACCGATCAAAGATCTGTTGTGTGACAGTGGTTGGGACTAAGAAGCCCAGATGGTGATGGGGTGACTAAGGAGAGGGGAGCACTGGTACCCCTTCTATGGCACATTGGTAGATGTAGAGTTTCTTCTCTCATCCTTTCTCCCCTGTCGCAGTGTCTACATTCCAACTTCGACATCAATTTGGGCCTGCATTAATGACCTTATTTGTACTTGAATTTCTCCACAAAGACCCACCCCCAGACTCACATTCTGAGACCTTGGTTGGATGGAGTCCAACAATTCATTCCATTAACAATTCATCCCATTATTCTTCAGATAACCCCAAACATACATGCAGTTCCTTACCAGTTTCTTTCAGCAGCTATCCTTATTCTACCTTCTAGCCATCCTAACTAAACAGATCTTTTTTTGCTTAAGTGTCTATTTAATAGCTACTCTGAGCCTTGATGGGACCCTCCCATGTTGATTAAATATAAAATATAGAGTCCTAGTGTGAAGGGATGGTTTCTCAGTTTGGCCAGGTGCCTGTAATCCCTTCAGCCAGTGGATCTGTAGGTTACAGGGTAACGGTGGAGAAATGATCCACAGGCAGTCAGTTGAAGTTTCAGGAGAAATCCAACTTTATTTCAAGGCTCTAACTGCCATGTGCATTTCTCCACATAACTTCTAAAGTAAGCCTTATTAACAGCCTTTTTTTTTTTGCTTCCTTAATTACCAACCACAAACCCCTCCCATTTGTGGATGGGTCTGACCATCCAGGTAATATTAATATATGGCATTGGGGGAGGGATAACACTCCCATTTTGGCTTTCAGAGTTGTATGCTCCCCCCCAAATATGCCAGTTCACCTTCAGTGGGTATAAGATGACATTCAATCATTAACCCAAAACAAAGGCAGCCCCCCATCTTTCTCTTGTCTTTACATCTCTCCTTTGATATGTAAAAGCCCACCTGGATCACTCTGCCCTGCCCCATGGTGGTGGATTTTGTTCTGGAATATAAAGAAAGATCAGTTTTGACTTGGCACTCAGAGATACCATGAGGCAGAAAGCTACTGACTCCATGAATAGTAACCAGATTGCTCGGTTTATTGATTCTTCACTGCTACCCTGATTTCTTCAGACCCATTGGCCTGGGGGTTGGAGATATCAGGTGAGGGATGATTTCACAGCCTGGGATTTGTTTTATAGGCAGGACAAATTGAGGCCCTTGTTCATGATGAAACATCTAATCTTTGATGACTGCTGAAAAGAGAAGTCGATCAGACTAGGGTGAGGGCTTAGACATGAAAGACCCTAAGCAAAGTCACTCCTTTAGGATTTGAGGCAGAAGACTTAAGGGAAGTACTAAGGGCTACACCCTACATTGTGTCTTTCCAAATATTCTTTTGTGGGGAAAAGGCAGTGTAGAGGCATAATCGCTTCCTGTGGGTTCCTCACTGGGTGGTGTCTCTGGGTCTTTGGGCTCTCCAGTGAAAGTAGCTGGCACTTTATCCATCATGCCCCAATGTGGACGCCAATAACTGCGGCTGGTGCCCTTGGCCTTCCAATCCATCCTTCTACTCTCACCTCTGTAGATCTCTCTGGAAGTCCATGGGAGATGATGGAGAGTCCAGTGCCTTCTCCTGAGAGATACAGGAGCAACATGGAAGTGGAATGTAGGACAATAAAGGGGAAGGAAGATCTATTCTTCGAGAAAGAAGCTTCTGGCAGTGACTTCTAATCCCAGTTCTCAGCATGACAAATGATCTCCACACCCTTTCCCTCCTCTACTGCATCTCCAAATCCATGACAGTAGATCAGATCTGAAAAACATCCCAGCAGAGAGTCCTGATTCCAAGCCTTTCATTTGTTTGGGAAGTCTTTTGCATTATCTGTAAATTCACTATTAAAAAATTTTTTTTAATTTTAATTCTTGAATTTTTCCCCTTCTAGATTTACCTTATTGATTTTTTAAGGCAATGGTAGATGATGAGGAGCCTGCATATAAATTGTTGCAGGAAAATGGATATGAGATAAAATGACCAGATCAACCTTTTTATTCTATATTTTATGGAATTCCCTAATATATGTCTGGCAGTAACTTATTCGTACACATGAATTCTTGACACTTTCGATTCTTTGGATGGATTAATCAGTGTCGTCGGCATCAGAACCATTTTATGAGACTTACCAGTCATCAAAAATTTATTAGCAAATAAATCAAAGAAACAACGAGCACCTTTAATAGAGGAGAGAGAGAGAAAGTGGCTTGGAAAAGATCAGTCGGGGTTGCTTTGTGTTGGCTGGGTGTTTTATTTACAGCCAGTTTCCCAGAACTCGCTCCTAATTTCATTCATAGCATCAGCCTTGTGGTTGCTTTCTTCTTAGCTGAACACCTTTCCTCTTTGTTTTCCCCTAGTCCAATTGCATTGGCCTAACTAGAAGGCCCCAAGTGTTAGCTGATGGCACACAAGGGAGCAATGCTCCTGTGTGTCAGAAATGTCTCCTCCACTATAGAGTTCTCATTCTTCCCTCATCCAGTGAAAATGGGAGCAAACTTGTTACTTCCCTTTGCAAGGAGCTCACTAAGCTTGAACCTTGTGAGGTAGCCCAGGGACACAGGTGTTGACAAATGACCTTTCTACTGGGTGATCTGGGTCTCTTCTGGGGACCTGGAGAAAAACTTTCAATCATGCTTGGCTTAGTTTCCTTGTTTGGGAGGCACACCCAGCAGTGCTCCAGGCTTTTTCATGGCTCTGTGCTTAGAGATTACTTTTAGTGGTGTTTGGTGGAGAACCAGATACAGTGCCAGGAAACAAATTGGGGTTGGCTGTTTGCAACTGATCTCACCCTCTGTGCTTTGGGACTTGAGCACTGTGCTGTCTTGCATGGTTTCTTGTACTGCTGTGAGACCCTCCAACTGTTCTGTCTGCTTGGAAAGCTCTAACAGTGGTCCTCAAACTACAGCCCGCGGGCCACATACTGTATTTGTTCCCATTTTGTATCTTCACTTCAAAATAAGATATATGCAGTGTGCATAGGAATTTGTTCGTAGTTTTTGTTTTTACTATAGTCCGGCCTCCAGCAATCTGAGGGATGGTGAACTGACCCCCTGTTTAAAAAATTTGAGGACCCCTGCTCTAGAACCATCCAGTTTTCTTCCCTGAAATGGGCAATAGTAGTCATTTGCAAATGCAGCAGAAGGAGGGAAATAAAAACCTGGAGCTTCGGTATCACTTTTTCTTTTTCTTTTTCTTTTTTTTTTTTTTTTTTTTTTTGGTTTTTGGGGCCACACCTGTTTGATGCTCAGGGGTTACTTCTGGCTAAGCGCTCAGAAATTGCCCCTGGCTTGGGGGGACCATATGGGACTCCAGGGGATCAAACCATGGTCCTTCCTTGGCTAGTACTTGCAAGGCAGACACCTTACCTCTAGCACCACCTCACCAGCCCCATGGTATCACTTTTTCAATGACTAAAAGGCAAAACTTAGGGCTGGAGTGATAGCACAGCAGTAGGGCATTTGCATTGCAAGCTGCCAACCTGGGACGGACCGGAGTTCGATCCCCAGCATACCATATAGTCGTCCTCTGAGCCTTCCAGGAGTGACTTCTAAACACAGAACCAGGAGTAACCCCTGAATGTCACCGGATGTGATCTAAAAACAAAATAAAATAACATAAAATAAAATAAAAGGCAAAACTTTTCTATGTCAGGGAGATCATGAGGATTCAAAGTAAGGAATAATTGAGGCTGGATTCAGGTTCCCATATGGCATAGTCCTTTTTTGGTTTGGTTTTGGTTTGGTTTTGATTTTCTGGACACACTCAGCGGTACTCAGAAATTACTCCTGGCAGGCTTGGGGCCTGCATGGGATCTTGGGATAGAACCCAGGTCAGCCACATGCAAGGCAAATTCCCTACCTGCTATACTATCACTAGAGTGTGTCTTTCCATTCACAACTGGAATTGGCCCTCTGTTTTGCTTCCACAGTTCTCTTATTTAATTTTTGGGGATGTTGTTACCAGGGTGGTGTGTGTGTGTGTGTGTGTGTGTTCCAGGGTGGTGTGTGTGTGTGTGTGTGTGTGTGTGTGTGTGTGTTGCAGGAGTGGGGTATCTTTAAAATGAATGTATCTTGCCATTTACAACTGGAATTGGTCCTAATTCTAGATAATTCCAAAGGAATATCAATTTTGTCAGTAAATGTTGGTCTTATTTTAACATCTTTCAAATCTTGGAATTTTTGTTGTTTTGGGAAGATGACTTCCATTGGTTTTCTTGTAGATTAGATCTTGAGGGACTTCCTAAAATTCAATTTTATTTTTAAAATATAATTTAAAAACCAGTGCAGTGCTTTACTTTGAAAGGAAGATTGAATGTGTAGCAAGGTGCTCATTTCCTCATGATATTAAAAGAGTTCTTGCTTTGGTTTTCTAGCACCACAGGCCTGACTGTGAATTAGGGCTTTGGAATCTACCTGCATGAGCACATCTTCCTGAGCACTGCTTATATCTTCTGCATTTGCTGCCTCTTACTACATATAAAGGGCTCTTGGGAGCTACTGACTTTGGTATAAAGGAGCTGAACTTTAGGGACCCAAAATCACAATGCAGAAAAGTCCCCTGCACTCCTAAGCTCATCACAGCACTATTCACAATAGCCAGAATCTGGAAACAACCCAAGTACCTGAGAACAAATGAATGGATAAAGAAACTGTGGTACATCTACACAATGGAATCCTATGCAGCTGTTAGGAAAAATGAAGTCACAAAATTTGCTTATACATGGATGAATATGGAGAGTATTATGCTGAATGAAATGAGACAGAAGAAGAGAGAGATAGACAGAATGATTGCACTCATTTATGGAATATAAGAAAAATAAAAGCTAGTATGGTAATAATATTCAGAGAGCATAGAGTGGAGGGCCAGGAGGACTAGTCCATGGTAACAAACTTGTCACAAAGGGTAGGTGATGCAGTGAGGGCAACGAAGAGACCACTATGACAATGAGAGTTGGAAATAATCACTCTAGACAAGAACTGGGTGCTGAGTGGAGGGAAAGTGATAGGCATGATACCCCTTTGGTAACAATATTACAAAGCACAGTGTCTACAAGGAAGAGAAAGAGGGAGAGAGAGAGAGAGAGAGAGAGAGATGGAGTGGGAGAGAGAGAAGAAAAGAAGAAATGCCTGCTACAGAGGCAGAAAGGGGGACAGCAGGAGGCGAACTAGGGACACTTGTAGTAGGAAATGGGCACTGGTGAAGGGTGGTGGACATTGTATTGACATTGTTGTCAGTCATGAACAACTTTGTAACTGTATCATGGTGATTCAATTAAAGAGTTTATTAAGAGAGAAAAAGAGAAAGGTGAAAGTGAAAGAAATAAAGAAAATGAAAGAGTGAAAGAAAGAGAGAACGCTCCTAGCTGTTAGCTCTAGCTTCACCTGTGCACGGCTCTGGATATAGTATGCTTGTTGATCTCCAACTGCAGACATATCCAGTTGCATTTAGCAGGCCATGGACTGAAGTGGCAAGACTGTAGACACGCATCGTGGGAGGAAATTCCAAAAACTCTTGTCCAGTGGACATTTCTGCAGCTGTAACTGTACAGTATCACCTCAGCAGTCTGCTATGTTTCCAGCTAAATTGGACTAGAGTGGCCCTTTGATAGGGTAGAGCTTCCTGGAGTCATGTACTTGGGTAATTCCCCAGAATTCGCATGAGGAATCTGTGATGGAAGAAATGCGAAGGCTCTGCTGTTCACAGATGCCAGGGGATTCCCGATAAGGCAGGTCAGAGAGGGATGAGGAGAAAATAGATGAAGTGGTATGTTCTTCAGGTTTATGGTTAAGAACTTGTACCTGGGGTTGGAGCAGTGGCACAGGTGGTAGGGTGTTTGCCTTGCACGCACTAACCTAGGACAGACCGAGGTTCGATCCCCAGAGTCCCACATAGTCCCCCAGCCAGGAGCATAGCCAGGAGTAACCCCTGAGTGTCACTGGGTGTGGCCCAAAAAGCAAAAAAAAGAACTTGTACCTACACTTGGGGACCATGGAAGCATTTTACTGTGTGCAGAGTGTGTAGAATGAGAAATTGATTAAATCAGAGGACTGTTTCCCTCCTTATTTTTCAATTGGTAGAATTCCATTTCAGCGAGCTCAGAGAACCTCACTATTTAATATCACGTTGTACCCTTTGAATCTTTTCCAGGCAAGGTTCTCCACCAGCCAACACACTTCTTTGCACCCAAAAGCTATACTTGCCAAGGTCTGATTAATTCCTTCTTTTCTCAGTGTTAAGCCATTGACCCCTTTCTTTGAGGGGGTCTTCCCTGATCCTTCCCCCATCCCTGGTCAAAGTTAAATAATTGTAACAGTAAAAGCAGACCTCGGCTGTTTATTGTGGACTCTTAAAGCATAAGGGCAATGCTATGAAGTCACTGTTGCTTATACTTACTCCGTGGAAGAAAAAATGAACAAACGTGGGGGATTCAATTGTTTGAATAGAAACTAAACCCCAGATCCAAATGCTGGCAGATATATTTCCCCCTCCCCCCAGATTGTATCTTTCTAGAGATTACAGATCCTAGCACTTGTGAGACATGATTTTGGCCTATATCCTAAGTGCCCGACATGGAACTGGTTCATGACATGCATTTTTCCATATACACTACAGAGTTAAGACTGCTCTATTTTAGTATTTGCATAGAATATGTCACATTGCAGTAGTAATTGCAAATAATGCTATAGTTGTATGATTGTAAGGGGTAAGTGAGAAAATACATTTGAAGTTGACAGCAAGTGTGTGTGTGTGTGTTGTAGAGGGGGGACTCTAAATAGGGTGAAGAGTCTCAGAAATGATGGAGCTTAAGACCAGGTGCTCTTAGGGAAAAAAGAAAATGAGCCCTGAAATTATATTGTTTTGTGGGAATTTTTTCTTCATATTTTATAATGTCAGGGATTAGATCCAGGGCCTGATACATGAGACTTAGAACTTCTTTCTATTGCATGGTGACAATGCAGGGGAAGGTAGTTTTAGTAACACATAGATGTGCTCAGAACTTACTCCTAGTTCTGCGCTCAGGGAATTATATGTAGTGCCTATGATTTAACCTTGGTCAATTAGGTGCAAAAAAAATGCCTTAGCTCCTGTACTTGTTATCTAGTGTCTGGAACTTATCTCTTTTTGTTGTTGTTGTTGGTTTATTTGGTTGTTTTGGGGCCATCCCAATGTCAGTGGCACTCGCGTTATTCCTGGCTCTGTGCTGAGAAATCATTCCTGGCAGGCTCAGGGGACCATATGGGATGCCAAGGATTGAATCCAGGTTGGCCGTGTGCAAGGTAAATGCCCTACTGCTGTGCTATCACTCTGGTCCCTGGAACTTATTTCTTAACTAAACTGTCAACTTAAGCATATGTTGGTTCCTTGCTAAATGTTGGCTTCCTCCTTGAGGCATTGAGTCTTTATGATCTAATAATGGCAGTTAACAGATAACTTTCCAAAACTATCCCCAACACAGACATTAGTGTTGGCTAACATGAACATTTCAAGTCAACATGGTCATTGGCATTGGTTGGCATGCCTTCCTCCAGTTATGGCAGGAGATGGGTCCTCACTGCTTTTGCTTTTCTTTGATCTTTTAGCTGTATTCATTTTGACAAATATTCTGGGTCATCCTAATGTACATTTTGTTTGGTGCAGTGAGGATTTCTTCTTATTCAAAATCATGCCTTCGCAGTTAGCTCAGCAGTTGTCTCTGGGATAGAACAATAAGTGTCCCAGTGTGCATAATCCATCTATAGGATGAAAACAGTGCTATAAAATTTATCTGTAAAAGAGTCACAGATAAAATGGAGATAAGATCAAAATTAATGTTAAAAAGGCCCAAGACAGAATGCAAGCATCCTGGAATCAAAAAAAAAATCATATTCCTGAAAGTGGTGATTAATTATTTAATTCTAAAGACAGGCACATTATAGTCTAAAAAATATATTTCAGGTTCACAGTTGACTAGCTGTTTTATGTGACAGAATACCAGCTTTGCATATTTATTAAAATTATTCATAAATGCATAGCTGCCTACTTGAACTATTGAGTTCTTTTTCCTTGCTTCAATATATTATCTTGTCCATTTTATCCTAGCACTCTAGTAGAAATTTGTCTAAATTTTAGAATGATCCATGGAATATTTTTGGTATCAGCATCTCCTAAATACATATTTCATCATTTCCCCTTTGAATTTTTGCATAGGTCTTAGGAAGCCATCACTTTCTATAGAAAAACTACAACATATTTTTCTCCATTTTAGGCCAAAATGTATTTGTTGTGAAAGATATTAGAATATTATTAATATTTAGGTGTGAAAATATTGTCACCTAAAATGGCAGTAAGATGTGAATTCCTTGAGATAATAGAGGTTCATCTTTCTCTCACTGTGGACTTTGGAGACTAGGTTTTGAGGGAACCATACTTGCTTTGGGTATTATTTGCTGGGTTTAATGTCTTTCTAGGATCAGTGCAACAGGAATATAGGGTTCTGGAGTTAAGAAATACCTTTAGTTCATATCCTTATTACTCACTTTATTGAACTTTCTGAACACTAATAATCTAATTTGTAAAACTGAACAATGTCTACCTGTTAGGGAAGCATCTAAGTTTAGCTGCATAGTAAATGTTGGTGAATGTGAGGTGCTGTATATGTTCTTAATAATAAATGCACACCATGAAACATTCCAGAAAGTAAAGGCAAGACTACATAGATAAGAGATGTTACCTTCAGTAGCATATGCCAAATCTTTGAAGATGATGCTAGAAAAGAATGTTCATTCTGTACAAGAATTGAGTGAAGCCTCAGATAGTCTAGTCTAGCATCCTCTCACTGTAGGAGGGAAAGTGCAGCTCCAAAAAAGGCAGCAAGTTTTCCTTGAGGACTCAGCTGCTTGGAAGCACTGACTAGTCAACAAAGCATAGTCCGTGAACCTTCTTAGATGTGGTGGTAGTTTGAGAAACTGCAAAAGATGTGACAGATTCTTCCGTGTTCCTTGTTTAGCATCCTGAGGACTATTCCTCCCCTAGACATCCCTTCTCATGCTCCTGAGAGTCATTTCTCATGCTGAAAATGAACAACTCTCCTAGAGCTATTGCCACCCTCAGTGAGTAAAAAGCATGTCTTCAGTAGCAGGAAGTGCCCCTTGGCCTATCACCTTCCTGAAAACCCAGCCACCATCTAGACATTCTCTTCCTTAGAACCCATTAACAGCCGAGACCCAGGACCCACCATCCCCAAAGGGAACAGAGCCCAGGTGAAGATGACAGGTTGATATGCAAGTATTTAATGAATGCATGTGATACACAGTGATTAGAATAAAGGTGCAGGCATAGTTGTGCAAAAGTCCCCATGTTTAGATAAGAGAAACTGGGCTGTGAAGTCTGACTGTCTCTTAGGAGGATGAAAGGCTCCACTGTGATACATATACACAATGGAATATTATGCAGTTGTCAGGAGAGATGAAGTCATGAAATTTTCCTATACATGAATGTACATGGAATCTATTATGCTGAGTGAAATAAGTCATAAAGAGAGAAAGACACAGAATGGTCTCACTCATTTATGAGTTTTAAGAAAAATGAAAGACATTCTTGCAATAATAATTTTCAGACAGAAAAGAGAGGAGGGCTGGAAGTTACAGCCCACCTCATGAAGCTCACCACAAACAGGGATGCGTTTAGTTAGAGAAATAACTACATTGTGGACTATCCTAACAATGAGAATGTATGAGGGAAATAGAAAGCCTGTCTAGAGTGCAGGTGGGGATAGGGTGGGGAGGAGGGAGATTTGGGACATTGGAGATGGGAATGTTGCACTAGTGATGGGTGGTGTTCTTTACATGGCTGAAACCTAAACACAATCATGTATGTAATCAAGTTGTTTAAATAATATATATATTAAAAATATAAAAAAAAGAATTATGGGACCTGTTGGAACAGATAAAACTGTTTCTCTGACTCCAATTTATCACTTGTATCAAATGTTAAATTGTTTTAATTCTGAGGGAAAGGAAGTGAGTAACCTATAATCCTAGTCTCCCAACACACCAGTGCTTTGATAGGTAGATCTATGAAACTATGACTTTAGATGCTAAAGTGAGACATTAGCATAATTTGGTACATTATACTATTACCTACCACTGGTATTCTGGAGCATGAACTGGGAACTCTCTTCATTTTGAAATGCTAAATAAAAGATTCTTCTTTCTATGGGAAGCCAGTTAAGACTCCAGGATCGGATGAGGTAAGGGCTTGTCTAGAGTTATGGGGAAGGATTGCAGAGCCCACCATAGACTGAGTGTGAGGAACAAGGGTAGGAATGACTGAGGTTTGTGGGTGTGGGGAGGAGGCAGATGATAAAGACAGTGGAGGAGCAGAGTAATGAGAATTCTCTGTGCGCTCAGTTCATGCATTTGCAAAAGTCTGATCTGTTGGGCTTGATAAAGATTTTATCGTAATATTGAACAGTGAAAAGAACACCCACAAGATGAAACATTTCCCCTTGAATAACTACACTAAACAATGCTGTCTTGTTCTTTCAAATCTTTGTTTAGGATCATTTTCAATATCTAGTGAGATCAATATGTACAGAGTCATCTTGGCTAACAGCCTGTTTATTAAAAGTGGTGGTAGGAAACTGGGGACCCTTCCAGGCAATTTTTAGGGGTACCCAGGGATACTCTGGTAATTCTCCAACAATAGGGTGAATGTCTCTTTTCTTTTGTCTTTTTACTTTTTGGTTTGAGGGCTACACCCAGCTATGCTCTGGGCTGGCTCCTGGCTCTGTGCTTGGGGATCACTCTTAGTGGTGCTCAGAGGACCTTATGGGTATTGAACCTGGGTTAGCCATATGTAAGACAAGCTCCCTTCACTCTGTACTATCATCTCTCAGTGGGGCCATAATTTTCAACATGAGGGCTGGAGGAAACAGCACTGCCCAGGCTCTGTGATGCCAGGCACTCCCCCAGCAACCTCATCTGTTCTGGGAGCAGTTCCAAGATTGCATCTGGTGGAGTTCAGAGGTGCCCTATAGTGCCAGGATAGGTCCAGAACATAAATCCTGAGTATGGAACCACTTTGCTAGCACATGCTTAGAGAGAAATCTCATGTTTACACTAGACCAGAGAATCATGTATGTTATCGATGAGCCTGATGAGCTAAAGGAATTGTAAAGAATTAACATGGAAGAAATTTCCCAGTTCAATTTGGATATGCCACCTACTTGGTGGCAGTTGATTTGATGTTATTTGGTTGTAAGTCAGTATTTCTGCCTGAAAGTGACATAACCTCTATGTGTAGGCTGGGGAGGGATGTGGTTGCTCTTGGGTCCTGTGCTTTGCATTGTCTAAGTGTGTGCACTTGTCATTCACAGAATGTTTTTTTAGCTTGTTACAAGAAATCTCCACAGAATAGAGTCCCATTTTCTGAGTGTCTGAAGAAGCTATGTCATATTTACATATTTCTGTGGTTTAAAGTTGGCTTGGTTATTTAAAAGTCTGGTTTTGAACAAAATTAGCCACAGTTATTCAAATATCTGTCTCTTTCATTTTGTTTCTGCTACTTTGTGGCTTAAGTAATAAAAGAAAAGAACTGCAAAAATAAAATTAAGATTGGGGCTAGAGAGACAGTGCAGAGGAGGGTAAGGCCCTAAGGCTCTGCACATGGTCTACCTGGGTTCAGTCTCCTGCAACTCATATGGTCTTATGAATATAGCCAGGTGTGGTCCAAAAAATAGAAACAGAAATTCTCCAAATTTTCTTTAACACCCAGACCCTGGGATCTAACTCAGTGGTAGAGTGCTCACCTGGCTTGTCCGAAGCTCTAAGTTCCATCCTGGGAAACACCATAAGAAATGACCAGAGTAAAAAAAAAATCCGCCATCAGTAAAGCAGCTGTCTTACTTAATGCATTTACATAGGCACCTTAGCGTTCGATTCTCACCTTAACAGTAGATCACCAAGAATTCCTGTTTTTGCCTATTATTTCATCAAATGCATGTTTGGGGGTATAGACTATTATATACATGGTTGGCCAAGGCTGCATGAGGGAAAGGAATGTGGTGCTTCCCCAAAACTGCTGTGTCGGCACATTGATTCCGATAACATCCACCCTGCTACCATAGGCTGTGGAGTTCTTTCCCCGTCTTCACTATACTTTGTGCGTGCAGTAAGGATCAAGCTGAAACTCAGCCTCATTTTTAAGAGTACTGATTAGCAGGGGTCCTCAAACTTTGTAAACAGGGGGCCAGTTCACACTGTCCCTCAGATCGTTGGAGGCCAGACTATAAAAAAAATATGAACAAATTCCTATGCACACTGCATATATCTTATTTTGAAGTGAAGAAACAAAATGGGAACAAATACAGTATGTGGCCTTCTGCCGTAGTTTGAGGACTACTGGATTAGAGAGAGAGGGGGCCTTGATGTTTAACTGAGTAAATCACTGATGTCAACTTGGGTTCAATCTCCAGCATCCTAAATGGTCCCCCTGAGACTACCAGGAGCCAGCAGAGACCCCTGTACATGGTTTGATATGTCCCCCAAATAAAGTTAAAACCAAAATTAAAAAAGTTGTGGGGTCTACCTTGCTTACTGACTCAGAAAATATGTGTGGCATTTTCTACACTTAAAAAACAGACAAGAAGGACTGGAGCAATAGCACAGGGTTAGGGTGTCTTATCCAGGATGGACCTTGGTTCGATCTTCGGGATATCCGAGATCCTTGGTGTCCCATATGGTCCCCCAATGATTTCTTAGCGTATAGTCAGTAGTAACCCCTGAGCGTCACAGGGTGTGCCCCCCCCAAAAAAAAAGGCAAGAAGATTATATATATATATTTATATTTGTATAGCAAAATTTTGAAAGGATGAACTCCAACGATTATTTGTTTTCAGTAGTCCTAATATTGGCTCTGGGCTTTGTTTTTTGTTTTTTTGTTTTTTGTTTTTTTTTTACAAACTCTGGTACTTAACTGATTTTTCTTTGATTCCCTTCAGTAATTTTCTTCTTATCTGACATGATTTGAATGATTATTTTTTTAACATGTCGATGTTCTAATGAAACTTTTTAATTAGGAAATTATTCAGGGCACGAAAGGACCTCATGCTTTGGGCATTATCATGACAGTACTGAAGATAGATGTTAGGGTTGTTGATTGTACATGCATTACTCATAAGTGATCATGTATGCTCTATAGCAGGGGTCACAAGCTCAATTTACCTGGGGGCCGCAGGAGGCAAAGTTGGGGTGATCTTTGAGTCAGAGTCAGTAGTAAGCCTTGAACATTGGGGGGTGTGACCCAAACAACTAAAACAAAACAAAACAAAAAAGATTCCTCTAGGGCAGGGCCACAAAATGTTGTATGGTGGGCCGCGAGATCCAGACCCCTGTTCTATAGCTAGATGGCTGCTGAACATAGAACCCCATGCTTCACTGAGCCAGGCCCTCTCCCCCACCTCCCAATGTTAGTTTTCTTATTGATTCTCAGGTTCTAGGACCTGCGAGATCAATAGAAAGCATCATTGTTCCTATTATCCAGATGAGCAAACTGTGACTTCAACTGAATGATCAGTTCTATCCCCTCAGTAACACTCTCTATGGACAGGCCCTACCTGTGAACCAGAGTATATGGGGTCTCAAACCAGGACTCTAAAATACTCTACTTTGTTGTCTTGCCCCGTTTATTCTTCAAAATTATTTTAAATTAGCAGTATTTTTGCCTTTGTTAAAAAAATTTTTTTATGCTAGGGACCAAACATGGGGCCTTGGGCCAGCAATGCCTGTGCTTCATCACGCTTCTGGGCTCAGGTTCCCTGCACCCTCCCACTTTATGTCCCTTTGTTCTTGGGTAAGGGGAAGATGCAGGTTTCATTTGTAAGCAACAGTGAACAAATGCCACATTTCAATGAAGGTCTTTGGATAACCACAGACTAAGAATTGGATTGTATCTGACCATTGCACTGAATAATACAAATGGGTGTTTCTTGTTGTGGAAGGAAGGAGTGTACCATCCTGGACCGTGTTGATGAAAATCAAGCCAAGGAGCCCCCTTATGGGATCTGAGAGAGGGGATGGGGTATTCTTGTGACGTACTTGAACTAGTAAGATGCAAACTGGGCTTCAACACTATTTGGGATGGGTGTGGAAAGAAAGGCATCTTGATTGCAGAATCTTTCATCTTCAAGTAGACTAAGTGAGACAGTTTTCAGGCCTAGCCATAGCATCTGCTATCCCAGGTCTCCTTTCTTCAGTGAGTTTCCATGCAATCCCTCTGGGAAACCCAACTCTTCCCTGTTTTCTAAGAGTCCTTATTTCCCACCCACCTCCAACCTCCAGCATGTCCTAGTCACCAGATCACAGGAAATGCAGTCTTGTCTTGTGTGATATTCTTCCTGCTCTTTTCACAGCAGGGACAACCATCTTAAGTCAAATCATAATAAAAGTCAGCCTGAAACGAAAAAATTATAATCCACATCTCTGGTCCAAGATGCCTTTTGCATTTTTTTTAGCTGATGGGCATTTACATAGCCAAGTGTAACTCCTTGCAGTTTTTAAATAAGAAAATGAATGAATATTTAAGAAAGACATATCTTAATTGCCTTCATTCAATGCCATCAAGTTCTTAGCATATTGATTCTTGCCCCTCTTGTGTGGGAGTGAAACAGAAAAGCCACATCATGGTTCTGTGGAACAAGGGAGTGTTGTGTGGTATTTTTGTTTCACATATACAAACACACACACACACACACACACACACGCACTATGCATAGAATATTGTTTAGCGAGAAGCATTTTGTGTAGGAGTCTTAGATCTCTCTTTGTCTCCCAGTTCTTCCCTAATTGTGTCTCCTCAGACGAATCTCTGAGCCACTC
>PVKC010008630.1:0-27749 GCA_004027635.1 Crocidura indochinensis
AAACCATAGTTTTGGTTTGGGGTGCAATATTTTTCTGGAAGATTTCATGAACGAAAGCTTCTGCTGGGTCATTTTGCCAGAAAAGTCAAGGGTGAAGGGGCAAGGAAGTATTTTAGACTTGGCCATGTCAACACATTTAAGAAACTAAAGCTATTTAGTGAAATTCTTCCCTAGGTTGGTCTTTACATGTGCAAGTTCTGACCACCAGACAAATATGAAAAAATGGTGAAGAGTAACATTAAATAAGGCTTTATCTTTTATTTACCTCCACCTATAACCCTTGAATGGCTCTTGACTCAGCCTTTGTTTTGTCTGCATATTTTCTGCTAGGAGTTTACACAACAGCTCTCCTGGACAGGAAGAGGCAAATCTATTTGTTGAATCACATCAAGGGGAAACTGCTAACTCATCCATTTTGTTGTTAAGTTACTCAAAAGGATCAAAATACCAATTAACTGGCTGCCTTAGAAATCTTTGATATTCTCAGATTTACTGACATTTTGAAACTCTTGTTCATACTTGCCTAATGGCTTTCTGATTTTGAACAAAGAGGCACCCATCTGTTTAGCATTTGACCTGTTTTCTTAAATATTTTTGTATACTCAACACATTTTGTGTACTCCAATGGCTAAAAATACTTGACTAGTCACATTCATGTGCTAAAATAGTCTTTTTGTCTTGTTCATCTCCAAATTTAAAGAGGATGGAAAAGTCTGTAATATACTTTTTGTTTTGTTTTGTTAATTTTGTTTTTGGGCCACATCCATTGGCACTCAGGGATTACTCCTGGCTATGCACTCAGAAATCGATGATGACTTGGGGGTACCATATAGGACACCGGAGGATCAAACCACTCACTGTTTGTCATAGGCTACCACTTACAAGGCAGGCACCTTACAGCTTGCGCTATTGCTCCAGTCTCTAGAAAAGTCCGTAATATACTTAAAAAAAAAAGCCTTTTCTTTTCTTCCTTCCTTCCTGTTTTCCTTTTTTCCTTCCTTCCTTCCTTCCTTCCTTCCTTCCTTCCTTCCTTCCTTCCTTCCTTCCTTCCTTCCTTCCTTCCTTCCTTCCTTTTACATACAAAAAGCTTTATCTTTCTTCTCTATGGAGATGAATAGTATTTGGAAAAAATGAACAAAACAAATTAGCATGTAATTTTGTATAGATTCTACCTTTAATCCTAAGCAAATTCAAGCCCTGCTGATGGCAGTTGTGTAGAAAACTATCATTTTTTGGTCCGGGTCTATAGTTTTAAAGTTTAGGAGGCAACCCAGCAATGAATGCCAATAAACATTGAATGCAGTGGACAAAAGA
Organism: Crocidura indochinensis; assembly: GCA_004027635.1. Taxonomy (NCBI): domain Eukaryota; kingdom Metazoa; phylum Chordata; class Mammalia; order Eulipotyphla; family Soricidae; genus Crocidura; species Crocidura indochinensis. Next base: position 1,315 of record PVKC010008630.1, read on the forward strand.
GATTAAAAGTGCAGAAACTGAAGCCCAATACCTTGGGTTTGATTTTGGCTCTACTATTTGCTGACATGTTATCCTAAAAAAGCCATTTAATTTCTATGCCTTAATTCTTCTGCAAACTGAGGAAAACATCAGGATTTAGACTAAAGGCTTATCATTAGCTATCATTTTCTCATGTCAGATCCTGGGGGAGGAATCCAGACTTTGGTGCATTGAAATTTGTCAGAATCCTGACCCACTTTCGAAATGATGCTTTTATCATACTGATTATAAATATTGAGAGGTTCTGAAATCTCAGAATATTTTGATATAAATATTGGTGGAAAATTAAAATTTGTTTGTTTGTTTGTTTGTTTTTTGGCCACACCTGGCGATACTCCTGGCTCTGCACTCAAGAATCACTCCTAATGGGCTCTGGAGACTATAACAAATGCTGAGGATTGAACCCCAGTCGATCGCATGCAAGACAAACTTTCTACCTGTTCGATTATTGCTTTGGCCCCAGATTAAATTTTTTTTTTTTTTGGTTTTTGGGCCACACCCAGTGACGTTCAGGGGTTACTCCTGGCTATGCACTCAGAAGTCGCCCCTGGCCTGGGGGACCATATGGGGCACGGGGGATCGAACCGCGGTCCGTCCAAGGCTAGCGCGATAAGGCAGGCACCTTACCTTCAGCGCCACCGCCTGACCCCCAGATTAAATTTTTTGATTGCTTTTTTGTTTGTTTGTTTGCTTGTTTGAATAGCACACCCCATGGTACTCAGGAATTACTACAGGCTCTGATCAAGGATCAGGAATCACTTCTGATAGTGTTCAGGAGACCATACGCTATACTGGGGATAGATCAAGGGACTACTACTTACAAGGCAAGTGCCATAAACTCTGTATTATCTCTCTGGTGCCAAAGATTTTTTAAATAAAATTACTGGGACCTCCTAGTTGTTGGATTCTGCGAAGTTGTTTCAAGTAGACCCTTAGATTTTAGAGATGTGGTACCACTTTACCCAGGATACTGGTCCATGCATGCAAATGGGCCATGCAGTCACGGACTCAGACTTAAGATCTCACGTAGAATATATGTATCCTATCCCTTTGAGCTATTTGCCCAGTTACACAGATTTTACTATTTCAAATGTGATCAGAGAAGTTTAATTTTTCTTCCATATCAGTGAGATTTGGTTATTGCTCAATTAAAATATTCATAAGTAAGTTAATGTTAATGGGTAAGTAGCCAATTGCATGTTTGGAGGAGCAATTCCTATGGAATGGACATAGCCTTGGAGCAACCTTGTAGAACACGATGTATTTTCCCAGATGCTAGTCTGACCTTTTCACAAACTCTTCAAAGAGGATGCGGTGGGAATAGCCCTGCTGTCGGATTCTGACCGTCTCCAGGATTCCTGTGGAGCGGAGCTGGGCTAGCACTCTCTCCTGGGAGAACTTCAGGGCCTCCCGATCATCATTGGGTTTGATGCAGCGCACAAAATGGGGTTGTCCCACTACCATTTTGGAGAGCAGGTCCATGAGAGAATACTACCAAAGGGAAAGAAAGACACATGAAAGAAACTGTAAGCGAGCAAGCATCAGCTACTTTATCATTTTCCACCCACACACTTCCATAATTGGGGCTTTGGTTCAGTCGGTTTCTCATAAGAAAGAGTGCTTTTCTATATTATTTAATGTTAAACCTGGAATCAGTTAGGGATGAACAGAAGAAAACAATCCCCTAAGCCTCCAGAGAGAGTGAGAGAGAGAGCACTGAAGGCTGTCATAGAGGCTCCTGGAGATCAACATAGTTATTTCATTGCACCTACCAGAAGCAGACTGGTAATCAACTTGAACACCACATTGTATCCTGTTCATTCTCTCTCTATTCTTTTTTCTCCAATCCCCAACTGAGAGTAAGATTTCTATTTATTTATTTATTCATTTCTACTACTACTATTACTATTATTAACTACAAGTTGACCATCTAGAATAAAACTTGTTTTACTCAGGGGCAGAACAGTGCAACAGTGGTAGGGCATTTGCTTTGCAGGCAGCTGACCTAGGAAGGACCGAAGTTCGATCCCCCAACATCCCATATGATCCCCCAAGCCAGGAGTGATTTCTGAGCACAGATCCAGGAGTGACTCCTGAGCTTCACCAGGTAAGGGCCAAAAACCAAAAAAAAAAAAACAAAAAAAAACAAAAAAAAAAAACCAACAACAACAACAACAAAAACTTGTTTTACTCAAACCAATTTAAAAATGATTTCATTACCCTTCCCTTGTTGTTGAGATTTATTGGGGAGGGGTGAGGACCACACATTCTTGGCTGCAGCACTCTGCTGGTCATCAGGCATTTTGTGCAATTCCTGAGACTCAAATGGCCGTACTCCTCAGTACTCAGGAGATTGAGTGCCAGGCTAACACATTCACAGAACAGGTACTTTGTGAGGTGCTTTGTGTGCTTTGTGCTCTTCCCAGGCCCCTCTATCCTCTACTCTTTTTTTTTTTTTGGGTGGGGTCACACCCGGCAGTGTTCAGGGATTACTCCTGGCTCCTTGCTCAGAAATCATTCCTGGCAGGCTTGGGGGACCATATGGGATGCCGGAATTCAAACCATCGTCCTTCTACATACAAGGCAAATGTCCTACCTCCATGCTATCTCTCCAGCCTCTCTATCCACTCCTGTCTAATAAGAATTAGTCTTCAAGCTGTGAGCAAGTAGAGTTACATTTATTTATAAGGATCAATAATTTTTGTTTGTTTTGTTTTTGGGTCACACCCAGCAGCGCTCAGGGGTTACTCCTGGCTCCATGCTCAGAAATTGCTCCTGGCAGACACGGGGGACCATATGGGGCACCGGGATTCGAACCGATGACCTTTTGCATGAAAGGCAAACGCCTTACCTCCATGCTATCTCCAGGGCCCCAAGGATCAATAATTTTATATTAAATGAATATGAAGTACCTTGAGTCTTACTTTTCATAAACAATGGCTATATAACAGTCCATCTAGAGATAATGTTTTCACTAGATTAAGTAATTTTATCATTTAAATTTATGGAACTTGGCAGGAAAAAATGAAAATCAGGCTCAAACAAATGTTCTGAAATATTGGTCTATTTAATAAGGGAAATTATGTTAAAATTAAAGGATTTGGGATTTAAATATAATTAGCCACCTATTAAATTTTTATGAGTGATTTTACTTTTCCATTAACATACTAGAAAAGTGGCAGGCTCCAGAAACTGTAAGGCCAAGGATCGGCTCACAAAATCAGCACAGCAGATCAGGGCTGGGTGCCCAGTGACACAGATAATGGTGTAGACTCTTGGGATTTCATCTGATCTTTCTGAGCTCTGAGAACATGATACATTGTGCTCAGTTCTATTCCACTGGTAGTGCTTTGATTTTTCCCTTCCTGCACCTTCTTTTTTTTTTAAATTAAAACTCTTGTGCTTGTTTCTTTGTCTATCGCTATCCTAATCTCTCGTGGGATGAAATGATAAGTGAGCAGAAGAGTAGAAAAGAGGATGCTTCCCTACCCGGAAGTAAGATGCCATGGTCTGTCTCTTCATGTTGGTTGTCTCTTCTGGGTGCCGGATCACCTCCAGGGTGTCCACCTGGCAGAGGGAAGTGATTTGAGAAAAAAAAATTTATTATCTAGCTCTTGCAAACATGGAAGATATCTGTTACTCAAATATCTGAGGAACTTTGTTTGTTAGGTTTTAAGGGTATACACAATGGAGAAAAGTTTAAAAGAAAACCAGGCATGCCCTGTTATACTCATTTGAAAATTGTCACAGTCTGGGAAGTATGTTCTGGTCTCACTTGGATCCCCAAGCTAAATCATGGCTGTATATCTCCATGATTTAATGAGATTCTATTCAGTACTTCAATAAGGTCTCACTGTACAATCTCACTGAATAATCCTCTACCCACAAGAAAAGAAAGCAAACTCCAATTGGGGAGGGATAGGTGGCTGTTGGGCCACAAGCATCTATCTCAGGAGTTAATCCTGCCTCTGTGCTAAGGTTGACCTCCTGCAAAGCAAGTACCTTACTGACTGAGCTATCTCTTCAGCTTAGAATTCCAATTATCACAGTTTTCTTAAACATTTCCCTCCTCACCTCACCTTCTTGGGAATGTCTCCTCTAATCCCCCTTTATTCAGAGACCACCCCTAAGCAGTATATTGAGCTAAGACCATTGGTGTCTTCCAATTCTTTCACTCTTCACTGAGATTGGCCAGAGGGGAATAATGCTTGGGGATGACTAGGAAGTACATCTATGTCTCCCTCTTAGAAAGACAGCCCCAGCTCCCTACCCCATTATGAGCATTGCTGGTTATAGTTCTGGAGGTTCCTGGCACAGAAATACTAAAGCAGCATCATATCCTTGAGTACTAGTATTAAGTTCTCAGGTCCGGTTTGCCAAAATCCACCAGAAATGGCCTCCATGTTTTTTGATTATTACTTGGGAGATCACACTTCAGAGAAAATAGACCCCAGAAAACTTTAAAAATAAAAGAAAGGGGCTAGAACACTAGCATAATGGGTAGGGCATTTGCCTTGTATGTGCTGATCTGAGTTTAATTTTTGGCATCCCATATGGTCCCTACAGGAATAATTTCTGAGCGAAGAGCCAGAAGTAACCCTGAGCATCTCTAGATGTGGTCCCCAAACCAAAATAAATAAAAAAATTAAATTAAAAAAGACATTTCTTAAAATTTTAAAAATAATTCTCAGGGGCTGGAGCAATAGCACAATGGTAGGGTGTTTGCCTTGCATGTGGCAGATCTGGACTTAATCCCCAACATCCCATATGGTCCCCAAAACCTGCCAGGTGTGATTTCTGAGTAGGGTGCCAGGAGTAACCCCTGAGTGCCACTGGTGCAGCCTCAAACCAAAGGAAAAAAAAATCTCAGACACAGTCCAGAAAGTAAAATTTCTATTATCATCAGTTAGGTGTATCGTGAAATATTTCTCGTTATATTACGAATTTCACAAGAAAAAAATAGTCCTCTCTGGAGCCATTTACAAGGTTTTACTCAGATAGGAAAAAAAAAGACTAGACATACAGTCTGAGGCACTGAGAGACTGTGCCATCAAGTACCAAATAACACTGGCTCTCCCTTGTACTAGTTGTGAGGGTGGGACTTGTTATTTCACTTTTTAGAACCTCTCTGTTCCTCATCAGGAAAACTGATTAGTATAAACTACTGCTCTATACCCATGGCAGAAGCAATAGAAGTTTCCATGCATCGTTACCTTGATTGATTTTTAGGTCAGTTATCTATATAAAGGATGCACACAAAGGCAGAAAGTAAATACTAGTATACATGCAATACAGCAAAAAAGAGTATTTTAATTTTTTTCAAACAAAAAAACCCCTTTCATTGAAGCATGCTTCAAAATGATCAGCAAGAGAGAAATTTAGGATAAAACCACTGTTTTTTTAAGAGTGAAAACAAAGCACTGTTGTTTAGGATAAAACCCAGTATACATAGCATTTTCCTCACACACCAAACAAGTCATTTGAAACTAAGCAAGTTACTTTCTGTCCTCATGACAAATGCCCTTCTGGATTCCTTGTGAAGGTGCTAGTTAGCTTTCAAAGTATTTTTAAGTAAGCTTTACAAATTGTGCTACAGATCTCTAACCCACAGAAAACAAGCAAGCTGCTGTATACATATGGACACCACACATGGAGTTTTAGATGACTATTCAAGCATGAGTCATAAAACATCTACAGTTTTTGATGTGAAAGTACTGTTCTAGACACTCTCCAGTACCTATATTATGTCACTGAATTATAAAAATGACCCTATGAAGTCAATTAACTAAGCTAAGAGCAATCCATGAGTGCTGAGCTAAGAGTAAGCTCATGATTAAAAATTTCTTATTTTTCCTCTTGCCAATCTTCTGGTTTGAGTACAATTCACAGAATTTTTCATGATTTAATCAAAGAGAGCTAAGATTTTCTAGAAGATGTATGTCCAAGGATTCCATGGTACTTCAATTTCCTAAGACCTAATTTTTGGAATGCCTTTGCTCTCTTCTCCAGATTGCCCACCCAAATATTATCTCCAGGACAGGATCTTGCATGATCCACATGGACCTTAGCTCTTACCTTAGCTCTTCCTGCATTGAAGTGAGGAGGCAAAGATCTTGAGGCTGCTGTTATCCTGGCTCTTGTCTGAGCCAAATTACCTGTGAGCAGTAGGGAAACAAAAAGGTAAAATTGAAGGAAAGTTAAGATCCTACAGCCAGAGAGATAGTATAGGAGGTCAGACACTTATTCCTTGCATGTTTGCTTCAGCCATCCTTGGTTGGATACCTCACACCACTTATCCTTATTGAGTACCTGAGCCCATCAGGGGTCAGTCACTACTGAGCATAGAGATAAAAACAGCTTCTGAGCCCTATTGATGTGTGTGGCCCACCTATCCCTCCCTCTCAGAAAAAAAAAGGAAAAGAAAAAAGATACAAATGGTTCTTGAACAATCTTTTCTTTTGTGTCTTTGTGGTTTGGGGTCTTGAAGGCATTTTTTAAGTGAAAATGAAACAAGGAAAATGTCCCTAGTGATTAATGAGATAATTCAAAGGGCTGGAGTACTTGCTCTGCATGTAGGAGTTTGGGGCTTAATACCAGGCACCACATGGTCTTTCAGCACTGAGGGAGAAATCCCAGAGTACTAAGAGCAAGAAGGCCCCAGGACCTGTGGGTGAGCCCTCGAAGAGCGGAAAAAAAGTTTCACTAAGTCAAAACACTAGGAAGAGAGGAAATTACCTAAATATAAACAATCATATATGAAAGACTTACAAACATGTTCAGTGAAAAAGTTCAGTGAAAGGCTTTCTCCTAAAATCAGTGTATCCATTTTCCCCTAAAAACAAGTGTATCCATTTTCATATTGTCTTCTTTATACTGCCATTGATAGAACAATTAGTCAAGTAAAAGAAAAGGCATGTAGGTAGAAATAAAAGAAATAAGGGGCCGGAGAGATAGCACAGTGGTAAGGTGTTTGCCTTGCACACAGCCAACACAGGACTGATCCCGGTTTGAATCCTGGCATCCCATATGGTCCCCGGAGCCTGCCAGAAGAGACTTTTGAGCTCAGAGCCAAGAGCAACCCCTGAGTGCCTCTAGGTGTGATTCAAAAACCAAAAATAAATAAATAAATACATAAATGAATAACAAAATAAATATATCAGATATCTTAACAGATATCTTAGTTCTTAAATGTAGAAAGATTAAATATTACACATCCTATCACAACTGCAATTCTGTGAAACTGCAAGATATAAGATCAACATACAAAAGTAAGTTGTATTTTTACATACCAATAATAAAAATTCAGACAAAATAAAAAAGTTAAAGTGGTATCAAAACTAATCAAATATTTAAAAATAAACAATAAAAAAGCAAAAATTGTGTACATAACCATTATAATATATTCCTAAAAGAAGTTAAAGAAGGTATAAACAATTAATGGAAAGACTTTCTCTTTAGAGAAAGGAAAAGGATCACTTTCTCTATTCATCTTGGGCTTGCTGGCTGAGGCACTGAAGAACAGACTGATGGAAGGCAGGTTAGAAAGAGAAAAACAAGAGAAATATATTATTATTTTATTGATATTTGAATGTACATAGGCATACACTGTGGCTCAAAGAGGTGATTCCAACTTCAGCTTATAGTCCTTAATAAAAAGAGCAACACAGCTACAGAGAAATAACAAGATCAATTAGAGAAACTTGGAATTTCTAGTCTTGATATATTGTGGGAAGATCAAGAGATGAAGAATCCTATTAGTGAAGATAAGAGCTTCTTAGTTAAGTTCATTCTATACATTCCTCTGTTGGTGTCTCTGGGCTGAGCAGGGTCTCAAGTTGTCTCTGGCAATTCTTCCTAGTCAAAAGGGGATGGGAAGTCACCTTTACAAATTTATATCCTGATTTTAGGCAATAAAGTGTCAGAGATCTTTTCCTGTATCTTCTCAATTGCCTTCAGCTCAAAATAATCTTTATACCAAAGTGGAATGTTTTTTTCCCCAAAGTTTATTCCAAAGTAGAATATTTAGGAATGACATATTTTGCAATTCACATATTCATAGATTGGAAGACATAATGTTGTCAAAATGTCCATATTATGTAAAGAGATCTACAGATACAATGCAATCCCCATCAAAATCTCAAAAATTCCAAAAGTTTATATGGAAATGCAAAGACCCCAAAGTATCAAGATAATTTTGAGAAGAAAGAAAAAAAGTAAAAGTATCAGATGTCCCAATTTCAGAATAAAAACCGCAGCAATAAAAACAGTGTGGTACTGGCATAAAGACATATAAGATCACCAGAAGTAGTCCCTGGGTACCACCAGGTATGGACCAATACGCACTCAAATTCAGAGACATAAAAAATAAAACCATACATTAAAAAAATGAAACAGGGGCCCAGGAGATAGCATGGAGGTAAGGTGTTTGCCTTTCATGCAAAAGGTCATCAGTTCGAATCCCGGTGCCCCATATGGTCCCCCGTGCCTGCCAGGAGCAATTTCTGAGCATGGAGCCAGGAGTAACCCCTGAGCACTGCCAGGTGTGACCCCCCCCAAAAAAATGAAACAGAATAGAAAGCTCATAAATAAACCCATATCCTCTGATCAAATAACCTTTTACAAGGGTATCAAGACTATCTCCAATAGTGGAAGTAATTTCTTCAGCTAATGCTCTGGGGAAATTGAACATCTTCATGAGAAAACAGAAAGGGACTCCTATTGCATATACATAAATGAGGCTTAAAACCATAAAACTCATAAAGAAAAAGTCAAAGGAAAACTTCATAGCAATGGCCTTAAAAAGTTTTTTGGTAGGAGAGCCAAAGCATTGACAACCAAATCAAAGTAGAAAAGCAGGAGACTGTAGGGAGCACTCAAGAGGCAGAATGCATGCTGACTATATATGAGCCCTGAGTTCAATCTACAGCACTTTATACAGCCAGCCCCTATCCCCCATCAGCACTTGCTGACACTGGGGGTGCCACCACACTGATGACCAAAGCACCAAATCAGACCAAGTTTGGTTGGCTGAGGCCTCTTTGAAAAGAAGACAAGTGGAGGGGCCAAAAAGATAGTAGAGGGGGTTAAAGGTACATATCTTGGATTCAGCTGCTTTGATCCTTGCCACAGCATGGTCCTCTGAGCACTGACAAAACATCTGAGCACCACTGGCATGACACAGTTAATCCTCAGCACTACAAGGAATACTACATCCCTGTGTCCTCACATTGAAATGCTAGAGGCTTCCTGGGCCTCCCAAGCATCACTTGGGAGAACCCACCTCCCCTGCAAAGAAAACAAGCAGCACTAAGAAAACAAATGAAAAACTTTGTACAGCAAAGTAAATAATCAAGACAGAAAAGATAATTTATGGATTGGGCTAAAATATTCGCAAACTTGTGCTTAAGGAATTAATTTAAAACATATAAAGGTACCTCACAACAGCAAGAGAATAAAGTAAAACAAGATGATAGGGGGCCCGGGAGATAGCATGGAGGTAAGGCATTTGCCTTTCACGCAAAAGGTCATTGGTTCGAATCCCGGTGCCCCATATGGTCCCCCGTGCCTGCCAGGAGCAATTTCTGAGCATGGAGCCAGGAGTAACCCTGAGCACTGCCGGGTGTGACCCAAAAACCAAAAAAAAAAAAAAAAAAAAAAAAACGAAATAAACAAACAAAAAAAAAACAAGCTGATATATGGGCAAAAAGATATATTAACATATAAATGGTTGATCAGCAAGTACATGGAGAGATAGACATACATCATCACAATCAGAAAAATGCAAACCAAAACTACAGCCAGCTATCACCAACTCACACCATATAGAATCATCATTACTAATGGTCATTACAAAAATAGAAACTTATAAATCATGGTGAGGATGTGAAGAAATTGGACCCCTTCACATTATGGATGGGAGTGTAAAATAGTGTAGCCATTATAGGAAATAGTGTGGTCATTCTACAAAAATTAAAAAGCACACTATTATATGATCTGGAAATCTGCCTCTGGATATTCTTACTAAAGAATTAAAAACAAAACCTCAAAATGACATTTGCTGGGGGCCGGGCAGTGGCGCTGGAGGTAAGGTGCCTGCGCTAACCTAGGACGGACCGCGGTTCAATCCCCTGGTTTCCCATATGGTCCCCCGTGTCTGCCAGGAGCGACTTCTGAGCGAATAGCCAGGAGTAACCCCTGAGTGTCACCGGGTGTGGCCCAAAAACCAAAAAAAAAAAAAATGACATTTGCACTAACAGTTAACTATAGCTATATTCACAATAGATAAGAGGTAGGAAAAAATTAAATTGCCTTTTCCAATTGTGTGTGTGTGGGGGGCATACTCTGCAGTGTTTGGGGACTATTCCTTACTTGTTTTGTTTTGTTTTTTTATTTTATGTTTTATTTATTTATTTATTTTTGAGGTCATATTCACCAGTGCTCAGGAGCTACTCCTGGCTCTACGCTCAGAAATGACTCCTGGCAGGTTCGGGAAACCTTATGGGATCCCAGGGATTGAACCTGGGTTGGCCTTGTGCAAGGCAAACACCCTACCTGCTGTGCTTCGCCCTGGCCCCAATGGGGACTCTTCCTTATTTGTGCTAGGAGTGACTCTTGACTGTGCTTAAGGAATCATATGTGGTGCCAGATAGTCAAACTAAGGCCAGTTGGATGCAAAACAAACATCTTAACCCTTGTACTAAGTCCTTGGCTCCTGTTCAATGCACCTTGGGGTCAAATCCAGTTGCTAGGGATTTCTCTTGCTTGTTACTCAGTTCTCAGGGGTCATTTCTGGCTGTGCTGAAGAACCCTGCAGTGTTGGGGATCAAACCTGAATGTAAAGTGGATGCTCCATCCTACTGAGCTATTGCTCCAACTCCAGACTAAATATTTATCAAAGGAAAAGAAAATTATTGGGGCCCAGGAGATAGCATGGAGGTAAGGCGTTTGCCTTTCATGCAAAAGGTCATCGGTTCGAATCCCGGTGCCCCATATGGTCCCCCATGCCTGCCAGGAGCAATTTCTGAGCATGGAGCCAGGAGTAACCCCTGAGCACTGCCGGGTGTGACCCCAAAACCGAAAAAATATATATATATATACATCTACTTAAACGATGTTATATTTTTCTATTTTAAAAATGAAGAAGGGGGGCAGAGTGGTAGCACAGTGGTAGGGTGTTTTTCTTGCACACGGCTGACCTAGGATGGATCTGGGTTCGATCCCCTGGCATTCCATATGGTCCTCCAATCCAGGAACGATTTCTGAGTGTATAGCCAGGAGTATCACCTGAGCATCACTGGGTGTGGCCCAAAAACCAATGAATAAATAAATAAATAAATACTGACATTTGTTACATAGATAAATCTAGAGAACTTTATACTAAATGAAATAAGTCAGTCACAGAAGAAAAACACAGTGAGAGGTATCTAAGGTCATCAAATAATTGCATAAATGCATGATAAGAGATGATATTGCTGGCTAGTTGCTGGAGGGAGACAGGAAAATAAGAAAAGCCCGGGTATAGAACTTTAGTCATACAAAATGAATAATATCTATAGGTATTTTTTTTATGACTTTTGGGTCACACCCGGCAGTGCTCAGGGGTTACTCCTGGCTCCATACTCAGAAATCGCTCCTGGCAGGCACGGGGGACCATATGGGGCACCGGGATTCGAACCGATGACCTTTTGCATGAAAGGCAAACGCCTTACCTCCATGCTATCTCCTGGGCCCCATCTATAGGTATTTTTTACATTGATGTGCATATATCTATAGATATAGCATACATTTCCATATAACATATACCAACAATACTGTACTATAATTACAGAACTTGTTCAAACAGTAGTCTTCATGTTATCAACTCTTAATTTTTTTTAATTTTCAATTTTTTGTGTGTTTTTTTTTTGTTTGTTTGTTTTGGGGTCACCTCCGGTGATGCTTAGGGGTTTCTCCTGGCTTTGCACTCAGAAATTGCTCCTGACTTGGGGACCATATGGGATGCCAGAAATCGAACCATGGTTCATCCTAGGCTAGCGGGGACAAGACAAACACCCTACTACTTACACCACCACTTCGGCCACCCCCCTCAACGTTTTTATTTAAAGAAAATGCATCACATAGTTGACATAACTGATCATAATACATTTGTTTCAAGATAAGGGAAAGCAAAGTTATTGAGAAAATAGGAAGAAAAAAATTATTTTTGTCTTTTAAGTACAGTTAGGTCACTAGCAATTAATTAAAGAGAGGCATTTAGAGGGCAAATGCTGGAAATTTTCTGCAAGAAGTTGCAGACAGGTATGAGGAATTTATCTGCAATTCATGCTATGCAGTGAGGTCACTAATTACTTCAATGATGCAGAAGATGTAGGGAGAGTAGGCAAACAGCCTAAGGATTGGGGACAGACGGATTTTTGGGTTTTAGTATCACCTGGATTTGCAAATTATTATCTTAGAGCTTCCATTTATTATCTATCTCATGAGGATAAAGTCTAGCCAACGATCAATTTTAGATAAGAACAACTATCCTTGCCCCATAGCCTAATAAAAAGGACACTTTGTCTTCAATTTACTCTCCCTCAATGCCTAACCTTTACTTTGTTTAGTTTTACAGTTAACACACTGTGCCTCAGGTGTCAATGTGTTTCATCCTAAAAACGCACTTCCATAACACTTGCTTTGCATGCAGCTGACATGGATTCAATTTCTGGCACTGCATAAGGTCTCCTGAGCCAGTCAGGAGTGATCTCTCTGAGCAGTCAGGAATAAACCCTGAACACTGCATGATGTGTTTCCTCTACCCCCCATCCCCCCAAACACCTCTTTCCTGATCTTTTTCTCTCTTAAAAACCCTTTCTTACAACCGTGAAGAGAAGACAGCTGCTCTGAGGACATAAGACCATCTCCAACCTGGATTTGTGGCCAATAAAGCTCTTTCTCAACATGTCTTTCCTTTGATCCTCAGCTGTGCTGGAACCAAAATTTCATAGCTACCGGGACAAAACTATCCAATTCGTAGTGCAACTGTGGGCATTCAACAAGTTCATTGATGATAAGTGCTTGTCAACAAACACAGGCCTGGGACAAGTTAGTGCTTACTTCATAATACCTAGCATGGCTTGTTATTATTAATAGTATTTGCTGTGAACAGCTCTTATAGTTCTAAATACTTCATAAAAGGCAAGAGAAAAACCAGGGTATCTAACTGATTTGTAATTATGAGCACTAATTAGTATAAGAAAAACAAAAACTAAAGCAAGTGAAAGGAGATTTCCTTGATCCTCAATGTTTTGGTTACTCTGATTCCTCTCACTTTTTACCTCTAAAGGGTCAAGTGGTCTGACTCTTGTCCCTTCACCCATCCTCCACATCCTCTGGAATCCTGGACTTCCTAATTCAAGAACATAAAGACATCTCCTTTTCTGTCTGCATCTTTTAGCTACAATACCATTGAATTCTGTAGCAAAATTAAAAGCTATCAATGAAGGGAAATGCTGCAATTTGTGTAAAGGCAAAACACTCAAGATTTTAAAGTTTTTAGCAAGTCTAGCACAAAGATGTCCAAATGTTTTCTCTGGTGATATTTTCAGAGGCTAAACTGTGATTAATAGCCCAGAAAGAACCCTTTGAAGCAGGATTGGTGACATCAAAGTCGTAATCCAGGGGTGGCAGGAGCTTTATAATGAGTGGGAAGCATTTTAACACATTTCAAAGGATTTACAGCATGAATAAACAATAGGCCTCAGCAAAAGCACCACACACACCTTTGAGAAACATAACCTATAAGAAGTTTCCATTTTAATTTAAATGTAAATACAGTGTTCACACTTGTTTCAAATGTTAAGCATCCTCAATGCATCACCCCTAGAAAGCCTCTTCAGTAAATGATGCCTCATTACCCGCAAAGCACCCTCCTGCTGCTTCCGATGTGACCACCGATGTGTGTCAGGGAGAGAAAACGGAAGTCAGAGTCATCTAATGGAATTTACATCCGATGTAGGGACTGAATTAAGAAAGAATCTGAAATGGAGCGTCTAACTTGCAAGGAGAGGAGCCAGAGCCAGAGCTAGAACTTTTAAAGGTGGCAATTTCCTGTCTGATTCAGAGGATTTTTATCTCTTGGAAAGTACCCAGTGTCCCATGATTTCATTTTTAGTCATCTCTTAAGAATGACCCTATTATCATGAAAGGCTGCTCTTTGAAATACTCAAGCACAGATTTCAGCTTCCCTCTGCTGCCCTCTCTGGGTTTGTAGGATTTGTTGCAAGGTTGCAGTGGTGACTGCGAGTGGATTTGTATGAAAAGGTTTGCTTTAATTTCCATTCAAACATAGACTAATAAACTGAAAAAGATACAAAATGATGCTGAAATGTAAAAGGCCCGTGTCAAATTGCTACCCCCCCAAAACTGGTGCAAATTAAAAAATCAAATGCTTCAGTTGTCTGTTCCAGATTAAATAACAGAGAATTGAAATCTTATATTTTACAGCTTGGATCCTGAGAATTGAAATGATACCTCACTGTTGTGGAAACTGTTTTGAGATATATTGAACAGACTAATTTCTAGGTACCATGATGGGATTCATAGGTGAAAACTAAACAGTCTCAGTCAATTGATGGTTTAAGAAGCAACTAAAAACCTAGAGATCATTTGTTGTTTATGATAACAGCCTATCTGGACCCTTCTTTCTAAAGACTTCTGCCCAACAATCTAAGGAAAAGAAGATTGTTGTATGATGAGAAATGCTGTAAGAATCAATTTTAAAGTTTCACTACAAATGAGGGACTAGAGCAGTAGTACAGTAAATAGGGCAATGGCTTGCAAATAGTTAACATGGGTTCTATTCCAGAATCCCATATTGTCCCTTAAAATAGCCAGGTGTAATTCCTGAGTGCAGAGCCAGGAGTATTACCTTTGAGCATCAACAGGGGTGGTCCAAAACCAAAAAACATTTTATTACAAATGACCTAACCTCACACCATCTGATCTTTTGAAAGTTCTCCTGGGGCCAGGAATATGACTCAGTGGTAGAGCATGTGTCTTGCATGCAGAAGACCTGGGTTCACACAAGGAGAAGGGAAGAGAAAGGGGAAACAGAAGGAAAGGAATCAAAATTCTCCATGCTCTAACTCTAAAGTACAAGCCATGGGACTGTCCCAGAATTGTGAAGCTAAACTATGAAGCCTAGTATCAAATAAATGCTCTCTTAATTATAAGTAGATTGTTTGGTTGGGGGAAGTTGAGAATATCTACATAAAAATGGTGCTGTGATTTTTCTGTTTTCACTAATATGAATTTCTTCTTTTTCTAGAACTTGTGATAAATTAAAAACTTCTCATATTCGGGGCCAGGCGGTGGCGCTGGAGGTAAGGTGCCTGCCTTGCCTGCGCTTGCCTAGGACGGACCGCGGTTCGATCCCCCAGTTTCCCATATGGTCCCCCGAGCCAGGAGTGACTTCTGAGCACATAGCCATGAGTAACCCCTGAACGTCACCAGGTGTGGCCCAAAAACAAACAAACAAACAAAAAAACTTCTCAAATCCAAGATCTATCCACTTTTCAATGGAGAACATGGACAATCTATGTTGTATATGAAATATTTCCATAAGATTATTCTTTGCCTGTTGTTCCACCTTGACGTTCCAGGTGAGGGCGCTGTTAAGAGTCGAATAAATAGTTTGGGAGCCAGGTGTGCGGGTTCTTATGGAGAGTTTGCTGGCGGCTCCAGGTGGTTTTTTTGTTTGTTTGTTTGTTTGTTTTTGTTTTTTTTGGAGCTTGCAGCAGGCTGACAAAGGACTCTCTTTGCCCAACCTTTTACCCCTTAACCCTCCTGTCTGTGTGGATTAATTGCTACGAATAAATATTACCAAGATCTCCCCCCTCCCAAAAAGGGGACAAGGGATGGGAATCAATTTCTCATTCTGAGAGCTCTTTGCTTTCTCATTCTGAGAGCTCTTTGCGGATACACAAACATCCAACAAAGGAGTAAACGGGACCCAACAAATGGGGCAACAAATCTTTATCTTATGATTTTATCAATCCTCCTTTCAAAATCCTTACTTAGCTATTTCTATCAGTCATGGACAGTTGTAGTGTGATCCTTATCCAGTCTAATTAAGACCTCTCCCTTTCAAATAGCCATCTTCAAATAATCTTGATTTCTGAACAAATTTAGACCTATATTTCTTTATCTTAGGAAAGATGATTGTAAAACTAAAGCAATAGACTTTATTTAATCTCAACAACAGATGGTATTCCAGCTTCATTGGAAGCGAGAGAGGGCTAGATAATTAAGACTTCAATTGGTCATCCACAAAACTTAATCTGTAGAATACATTCTTAATTTTATTATCCTATAAAAGCTTTTTTTTCCCATAGGGCTTAACTAAGCAGAAAGCAGAAATAGCAGAGATGCATAATACATAAACACAGTTCATAGTCTTGATAGCACATATAGTTAGAAGAAACAGAGAAAGGACAACAAGAAGACAGAACCAACATATGGCAAAGAACTGATGGTGAAGATAGATGGCAAGGAGAGGACTGTGGTTGAAGATACACCAAGGAGTAAATCCATAGACTTTAACTATGTGAATGTAAAATATAAAGCTGTAACACTGAAGAAATACAGTGGTTGGTGTGCTGATCCTACACTGTTCACAAAAACCCAAAGTTAATTGAATTTTGTACACCATGGGTAATGCTTAGGGTATCAGCTTACAATAGATGTATGCCTGTGTGATACTTACACAAATTTATGTTTTCAATTACTACCACTATAGGTTGTAATTTAATACAAAATTAGTTTCATATAACATATTGCTGCATTTTTATATGAAAACTTATCGAATTGGGCCAGAAAGATAACATGGAGGTAGAGCGTTTGCCTTGCATGCAGAAGATTGGTGGTTCTAATCCCAGCATCCCATATGGTCCTCCGAGCCTGCCAATGGCGATTTCTGAGTGTAGAGCCAGGAGTAGCCCCTGTGCACTGCTGGGTGTAAACCCCCTCCCCCCAATATTGGATAACTAATTTATGACAAGCATAAACAGAATAAGGAAAATCTCTTCTATAAATAATGCTAAGACTGGGGCTGGGAGATAGAGCAGTAGGGCATTTGGTTTGTATGTGACAAACCAACACATACCTTGGACAGACCAGAGTCTGATCTCTGGTATCCCATATGGTCCCTCTAGACTACCAGGAACAATTTCTTTTCTTTTCTTTTTTTTTTATTTCTTTTTTTCATTTTTGGTTTTTGGGTCACACCTGGCAACACTCAGGGGTCACTCCTGGCTCTATGCTCAGAAATCGCTCCTGGCAAGCTCAGGGGACCACGTGGGATGCCGGGATTCAAACCACTGACTTTCTGCATGCAAGGCAAACACCCCACCTCCATGCTATCTCTCCAGACCCTACCAGGAGCAATTTCTAAGCACAGAGCCAGGAGTAACCCCTGAGCAACCCTGGGTATGGCATCCAAACCTAAACAAACAACAAATAAATAAATAAATGAGATTGACTGACAGTCATATGTAAACATTTGAAATTAGGTCACTAGCTTATACTTATTCAAAGTAAATTAAACTGAAGAACTGAATTTATGAAACATATCTAGTAAAAATAGGTTACAAGATCTTTGGCATTAGTGTTACTAATGTCTTTGTGGATACGTCTTTAAGTCTAGAAAACATGCAAAAATGAGCAAATGGGATTATATAAAATACAAATGCTCGGTAAAACAAAAGAATCTATCATAAAATTGGAATGAGAA
The DNA here is from genome assembly GCA_004027635.1 of Crocidura indochinensis. Classification (NCBI taxonomy): domain Eukaryota; kingdom Metazoa; phylum Chordata; class Mammalia; order Eulipotyphla; family Soricidae; genus Crocidura; species Crocidura indochinensis. Next base: position 19,127 of record PVKC010008630.1, read on the forward strand.
TTTTCCTTTACTGTAATAATTACATTAACAAGAATATTAATATCCAAAGTTCATAAATAATTTACAAAATTGTTGGAGCAATAACACAGCAGTAGGATGTTTGCCTTGCATGCTGCTTATCCAGGAGTACCCCGTTCAATTCCTGGCATTTCATATGGTCTCCTGAGCCTCCCAGGAATGATTTCTGAGCACAGAACCAGGAGTAGCCCCTGAGTGCCTCTGAGTGTGGCCCCAAAATAACAACAACAGAATTTCATAAAATTCAATAACAGCAAAAAATTTAGATCCAGTTTAAAGAAAATGAGAAGAATATAAGTAGATACTTATCCAAAGAAGGCATACAAGAGGCCAACAAGCACATAAAAAGATGGTCAAACTCTTTCGGATTTTTTTGGGGAAATGCAAACCCAAACAACTTGCAGATAATACTTCCATTCTTTGGGAATAGTTATGTTTTTAAAGATAAGAAAGAAGTATTGGTGAAAAAAATGTCACGGACAAAAAGCCCTTGTACACTGTTAACTGAAATGTAAACTGATTTAGCCAGGTATACTATTGCTTTAATGTTGTGTCTTTTCCTACCCAATAAATAATTTTCCCTAATTCTTTTTTCTACCCTTCAGCTTAAGAGAGGCACAGCCCTCCCACACTGCTGGGTTATTCTAGAAGTGGACAAGAATCAAGTTTAGGTAAGTTTAGGTAAGTAATTATTAAACTTAGATAAGTAATTAAATTACATCAGGCAGATTAGCAAAAGAAAAACCTATGATGAACATATGTATCAAGAATTTACGAGGAAGTACATTCTGGAGTAAAATAGGGTGAACCTAAAAAAAATTATATTGTGTCAAAGTGTTATAGTGGAAAAGGAACAGGAGAAGGGAAGGAAGTTAGGTGATCTAGTGCAATGCAATTGCTTGTTTTCAATTTCTTTTTGGGGGGGGGGGTTTTTTGGGGGGCCACACCCGGTGACGCTCAGGGGTTACTCCTGGCTATTCGCTCAGAAGTCGCTCCTGGCAGGCACGGGGGACCATATGGGGAACGGGGGGATCGAACCGCGGTCCATCCTAGGTTAGCGCAGGCACCTTATCTCCAGCGCCACCGCCCGACCCCTTCAATTTCTTTTTTTTTTCTTTTTTTTTTTTGGGGGGCCTTCTGGTCTCCACCAGAAGGCCTGCTGGACAAATTCTAAAAGAGCTGTAACACTTGTTTTCAATTTCACCTGCTGGAGGTTGTGTTTAGCCAGTCAAGTAGACAATGGTGGAGTTCGTGTTAGGGGGTTGGAGAGATAGTAACACTTTAAAGCCACCCCTCTTTGACCCAAATAGAGGGTATCTTCTCTTTGACCCTTCAGGCCAACTGCAGGAAAGAAGAGGATCTCATCCACATGCTTATGGCTTGGGAATCAAGAAAAGCAAAAGGGAAAGAACAATAAACTCCGGCATGGGGAATCAGTAAAGCTAGTGGCCTTTGGGGCCTGCAGGCACCACGGGACACTGGACCTATAGACATAGGGAGATACTGGCCCCTGGATGACATACACAGGACCTCAGGATACCCAAAGTTATAATCTTCAAGCTGTTAAATAAATAGCAGGTGGATCAAAGAGAGAAAGCACAGTGTTAAAGCATTTGACTTAAATGTTGCTGACTTTGCCACTCCACGTAGACCTTGAACCCCTCAGGAAGTGATCTCTGACTACAGAGTCAGGAGTAAGCCCTACTTGAGCATCACAGGGTGTGGTCCCAAAAGCAAAATAAATAACAATAAACACTTGAAATTTTGTAATGCTGGTTGTACATATAAGACGCATGGTCACACCAGTTGCTAAACCAGTTTCACAGTTACAATGGAACCTTGGGCAGTCTCCAGAGAAGACTGTCTGCCTTCATTTTTTGCTCTGAGAGTTAAAGGCGATCAATTTATGGGGCTAAGTAGTACAGGGATCAAGGCATGTAAAGTAATTGCCAGCATGGCAGGACCTAAGAGTAACACATACTTAGAGCCTCAAGATGAAACCACCCAATTGGCTCAGAATCACCAGGAGGGGACCTCAGGCCTCCTTAGCACTGCTTGAGAGGATCCTCCATCCACCACCACCCCCAATAGATGTTGAGTTTCTCATCTAAATAGAATATGTTCATTAAATTAAAAAGGGAGATAACATGGAGGTAAGGTGTTTGCCTTTCATGCAAAAGGTCATCGGTTCGTATCCCGGTGCCCCATATGGTCCCCCATGCCTGCCAGGAGCAATTTCTGAGCATGGAGCCAGGAGTAACCCCTGAGCACTGCCGGGTATGAACCAAAAAACCAAAAAAAAAATATGTTCATTGATAAATTTACATCTGGATGATACAGCCTAAATACTATTTTTCTAGATCCTAAGTCTGTGTATTAGGAAATGGGTGCAGCAGTGATAGAGTCTTCCATTAGGAAAAGGGCAAAAGAATGAAAAAAGGCAAAACTTCTCAGCCTCTAGGACCTTAATTATTCTTGAAAGAATCTGAATTCTTTTTTTTAATTTTTTTTTATTTTTAGTTTGGGGCCACACCTGGAAGTACTCAGCTATTACTCCTGGCTCTATACTTATGAATCACTCCTGGCTGGCTCGGGGAACCATATGGGATGCCAGGGATTGAACTCAGGTCATCCACATACAAGGCAATAACTTTTTCCACTATGCTATTGCTCTGGCCCCAAGAATCTGAATTCTTATGTAATGATAAATTCACTCAAGGTCCACAGGAACTTTGTGAACCCTTAGTTCCCCACTCCAAGGTAGTACTTAGGGGAAAGGATTCTTCTGGGAAAATTCAGAAAATCCAATCAGGTCCTTTTAGGGAGACTGGTCCCAGAAATTTCCCCAGGCATCTTAGAAATCCATAGTCTAACCAAACCTCTACTGGTGGTGTACCGAATTTTCAGATTAATATTCTCTGAAAATGAATCTAGGTCTAATTTGTAAATAGTCAAGTATATTACTTCAGTCAGGTGAGATGTTTTCAGTGAATAGAAAGATCTTTTAAAAGAAAAATAAACTTTCAAGAAAAAAATTTTTTGATGGTATTGTAACCTAGATTCTGATGGTGGCAAGCAGGATATTTTAAAATAGGCATTCAAACTATTCGGACTTTGAAATGGCCTAATAAGGGTTCTCTATTGTTCATAGAAAAATTACCTAAAATACGGACCAGAGAGATAGCATGGAGATAAGGTGTTTGCCTTGCATGCAGAAGGACTGTGGTTCAAATCCCGGCATACCCATATGGTTCTCCAAGCCTGCCAGGAGTGATTTCTGAGCGTAGAGCCAGGAGTAAACCTTGAGCACTGCCGGGTGTGACCCAAAAACAAAAACAAAAAAGAAAGAAAAATGACCTAAAATATAACTCATTGTCTCAAGAAGAGGCAGCTGAGAAGTTGTTGAGGGAGAGGAAATGGCTTATATAAGAACCTTATTGCAATTTACATCAAAGTGTTATAATAAACCTGAAACCGAATAAAAAGTGAAAATAAGTTTTCTAAAGAGAATAAGAAAAAATAACCCAGAGCAATAATAAGTTAAAACTAGTCTAACAAAATTAAGAACTGAGATAAAAAAGCTAAATATATCAAGTTCTTCTGGATAAGCCTGGTTGTCCTTATCTTGCCCTTCCCAGAAAGCCTACGAAATAGATGAACCCTTATTCAGAAACCTTTGCTCACTGTGCCTCCAGGGAATTTATTGATCATTAAGGTGTCTACAAACTTGCAATCTGACATTCTTAAAAATGTGTTTCCCTATTTTCTTTTATATAAAAACCACTTCTTTTGGGAGCTAAGAAGTGTGGGCCACACCTAGTGGTACTCAGCGGGTATTCTTGGGACTGTGCTCAGATTCGATTTCCCAATGGTCCTTACAGGAGAACATATATGGATGGTACTGGGGTAAGCTAAATGCATGATAAGTGCTGTCTGTCCTGTAGTATCTTTCTAAACCTAAAAACCACTTATTGCGACTGTGTAGATTTGAGGTCTGAATTCACCAACTTCCAACCTCTGACCTGTCACCAATATAGTTCTTTACTACCCATCACGGTGTTTTTCCATTGATGGATCCTTGATTAGCAATGGGATGGACCCTCATGGTTACAAAATGAGCTAAATCTTGAAGGATTAAATCTTGATTGGGGAAATAAAGGATTTTGCAAAATACAAAAGGTTCAACTAGAAGAGAGAGCTTTAAAAATTCCAGAGTTTTAGAGTTTACATAGCAAACTCCCAAAGGGTTTCTGAATTTTTATGACATTTAGCAACCACATAAACACCCTTCCAAACATAAATACAAGTAATTTGAATCATCTACCAATGAAATAATCAACTATGAAGGCAATTTGCACTGGAGAAAAACAAAACAAAGGAAAGGAAGTGAGATTCATCTGTCTGTGTAGTTGAACGTGGATAATTTGAATAAAGCTACCCATACCAGTTAGTAATTCAAGTATTAATGAAGAGAAAGTTGTTTTTATTATTATTATTATTATTATTATTATTATTATCATCATCATCAGTTTGGAGTCATATTCAGTGGTGCTCTGGGATTACTCCTGGCTCTGTGCTCGGATATCACTCTCAGTAGAGGTTTGTTAGTTTATGCCTTGTTTTACCCAAAACAATGATCATTCCTGGTTTCTTTGCATCTGTTTGTTTACAACTTGCTTTTACCCAAAGCAAAGATTGTTTTATGTGTAAACTTGGATGGAACAGGTTTCAGGATTGCTTGAGCTATCTGCCCTTATTCTGTCCCTACTCCCCCACCTGGAGAGTAGTTTCTGTACTCAATAAAAAAAAAATGACAGTTCTAGCAGGCAGTTTGCTCTCTGTATGAGATAGAAGATTGCCAGCCTACAAGAGTTTCATACTCAGACTGGCCTGGATTATTTCATGCATGACCCTGCTTTAGATTCATTCATCTGGGGTTGTAGATATGACATGTGGGTGATTTTACAGAGCTTGGGAAACCATATGTGGTGCTGGGATCAAATATGGGTCAGTTGCTTACAAGACTCACTATACTCACTGTACTATCCAGTTCATGAGGAGAAAGTGTCAATTAGGAAAGTATACAGAGAAAAGTAGCATGCCATAATATTAAGATTAGAATTCTAACTAAAATATTGGCAGGAGTAAATAAACTGATTATGTAAATTGAAAAAAAAAACAAACAAGCCTGACTGTGGGGCAGGAGAGATGGTACAGTGGGTAAGGCACTTGATTTACACATGGCAATCCGAGGCTCAATCTCTGCCATCCCATATGGTTTTTAGAGCACCACCAGGCATCATTCCTGAGTGCAGAGTCAGGAGTAACTCCTGAGTATCATCGGGTATGCCCCCCTCCCCCCCCAAAAAAAATTCTGCCTGGAAGTGATGCTCAATGTACCTCATTTATTAATGGTGGGTTGGTTACACCATTTCCCTGGATGAGGCACAACATTATGTTTTCTATGTTTCCAATTAAAACCCAGAAAACCACAGAAAGTATTAGAAAAAAAAGATGCTGTTAGTCTGCAGTTGTTCAGGATGATGGCTGAATGATGGCAACTGCAGAAGTTACTCCAACTTGCTCTTGTTAGCAGAAAAGCAATGGGAAAAAAACTAAACCTGAAACTAACAAAGCTGGGTTCTCTTTTTCTAAGGATGTTAGAAAACACTTGGAGGTGCTAAGAGATTACTCCTCGCTCTGTGCTTAAGGGCCACTCCTGGTGGAGTGGATGCTTAGGAAATAATTTATGGTGCTTGGGACCTAACTGGTGGATTGACTGCCTTAATCCCTGCACTATCTTTAATTTGTATTGTAAATCAACTGAGGGGTTTGAGTAGAAAAGTGCAGCATAGTATTCATCTTGGCAGCCATGGAACAAACATTTTAGTGGAGAAGTATCTTTATCTAAATGTATATCTAACCATATTGTGTGGTTATATTTGAGGAAATTTTTGTGAGAGGGGACTGAAAGAAACTGCCAAAAAATATTGACCTAATGTCACCTCTGTGACATATTTGTGACATCTGTTACTTGTTGACATTTTACACTTTATTAAGACTCTAAAATTAAAATGGTGAAGATTAAACATAATACTGCTCAAAAAGGAATAACAGAGGGATTGATGAGATAACACAAGTAAGGTACATTCTTGGCATCCCATTTGGTCCTCCAAGCTTCACCAGGAGTGATGTATTAGCACAAAGCCAGAAGTAAGCTTTAAATGTATCTGTAGGGATACACCCTAGGAACTCAAAAACACACCTATATTTATTGCAGTGCTACTTACAATACCCAGAATCTGGAAACAACAAAATGTCCTTCAACAGATGAATGGCTAAAGAAACTGTGGTACATGTATACACAATGAAAACTATGCAGCTGGCAAGAAAAAATGGAGTCATGAAATTTTCCTATACATAGATGGACATGAAATTAATATGCTGAGTAAAATAAGTCCAAAGGAGAGAAAAGACACAGAATAGTTTCACTCATCTATGGGATTTAAGAAAAATAAAAGACATAATGCTAATAATACACAGAAACCATAGAGATGAGGGCTGGCCCACAGTATAAAGTTTACTATAAAGAAGAAAAAAGACAAAAAAACAAAAAAACAAAAAAAAAAAAAAGGGAGCCGGGAGGTGGCGCAGGAGGTAAGGTGCCTGCTGCCTTGCCTAGGATGGACCACGGTTCGATCCCCCGGTTCCCATATGGTCCCCCGTGCCTGCCAGGAGCAACTTCTGAGCGCATAGCCAGGAGTAACCCCTGAGCGTCACTGGGTGTGGCCCAAAAACAAAAAAACAAAACAAAAAAAAAAAAAAAGAAGAAAAGACATAGAACTTTAAATGAAAGAAGGCATCCAAAAAGTCTACATACTGTGTGATTGCAATGTGACGTTTTGGTAAAGATAAGTGATAGGGACAAAGTGGCTGGGATCTGCAAACAAGACAACATGACTCAGAGTATTTTTAGGGCACCAAAGATGCTCTGATCAATATCTGATGATAGAGACCTCATTAGACATTTGCCCAAACCCACAGGATGTGATCATCCAGACGGAACCCTAGGGTCAACACAGATGGTGTGTGATGATGATGTGCTAGCTCATCCACTTTAACCAATGTACACTTTGTGTGTGGGGGAGGGGGGGGAGGGGGGTGATGGGCGAGGGAGACTATGCAAGTGTAGTTGTAAGATGGAAATGGAAAATCTCTGAGTCTTCTCCATTTTTCTGTGTACCTACATTGCTCTAAAAATATAAAGTATTTTTTAAAGCAACATCATGCAAACTAAAGAGACTCAGCTCATTAGTAAGATTTATAACAGAATGCAAATGGGGCTTAAAAGGGTGAGCAGTACTAATCTCTGAAAGTCTATCCAGGGTTATAAAAATACATACTAAAAAAAATTCCTGAAGTGAGAGAATAAGTCAGGAGGAAATTAAGAACATGAAACTGGGGCCGGAGAGATAGCATGGAGGTAGGGCATTTGTCTTGCATGCAGAAGGACAGTCGTTCGAATCTCAGTATCCCATATGGTCCCCTGAACCTGCCAGGAGTGATTTCTGAGTGTAGAGCCAGGAGTAACCCCTGAGCGCTGCCGGGTGTGAACCCCCCAAACAAAAACAAAAGCAAAAACAAAAAGAACATGAAATAAAAATCTTCATGACAATTATTTCTCAGCATCTTGGCAGACAATAGAAGGGGAAAGGAGTGGAGAAAGAGAAGTTTAGATAAAGGAAGGGAGTTGATATCATGTTTCACTCCAGTCTGGACATTTCATATGCCAATGTTCTCCCTACCATGTGTCACCAACATCATTAATATAGGCTCTGTTGATGCCATTTTTCTAATCCTTTTTCCTTCCCAGTGTTGCTGATTTGATTAACAATATATACAGCATTAATGGTGCTCACTCGGGGTGGTACCCTTTTGTCTTAGCTTCAGTGTTACACAACGAATGTCCACTGGGGATCACACTCATTTGGACACATTCTGTTCATAGTGTTGCCGGGGGTTGTGCAACTTAATTGTGGTGCTCACTTATGTACTCTACAGGGAACATACCCCCAGCCGTGGTGCTCACACTTGATGAAGGGAGGTACTTGGCAGAGACTTCACACAATGTTGGATACTTGGAGTCATAAGCAACAGAGTTGTTGGACCCCACTTGGTGCATGTAGGTGGCACCTGGAATAAAACTAGAGACTTCATGCACTAAAGGCAGGCAACTTTGCCATGGAGCCATCCCTGAGCCTTTTACAGCTACCTCCTTTAATTTTGCTAATCTGGCCATAGCAAACTTATTTGAATTTCCAATTTTTTTATTTTTTTAGATTTTGGGTCACACCCAGCAGCGCTGAGAGGTTACTCCTGGCTCTACGCTCAGAAATCACTCCTGACGGGGCCGGGCGGTGGCGCTGCAGGTAAGGTGCCTGCCTTACCATGCTAGCCTTGGACGGACCACGGTTCGATCCCCCGGTTCCCATATGGTCCCCCGTGCCTGCCAGGAGCGACTTCTGAGCGCATAGCCAGGAGTAACCCCTGAGCGTCACTGGGTGTGGCCCAAAAACCAAAAAAAAAAAAAAAAAAAAAAAAAAAA
>PVKC010008631.1:0-27818 GCA_004027635.1 Crocidura indochinensis
AAAAAAAACCCGGTGACTTTAGGAATCCGGCTGGGCTCTGAGACCAGTCGGCGGACCTACCTAGAACTTGGCCCCTTCTGGATTGTTAGAAACTTAGAGTGTTTCCCACCATCTACACCACCGTCGCCGCCCGCCACCTCCACCCCAGTTTCTCCCAGTCCCCCTCCCCGCCGCAATAAAGGCTCCTAGAACTTGTATGTGGGTCTCCGGGGAGCTGTTTGCTGAAGATCCGCGCGCCGGTCGCAGTCTGGAGGTTGCTGTTTGCAGGGTCCTTACTCAACCGGCTTGTTGTGATGCGTATCCCCGTAGATGCCAGCACAAGCCGCCGCTTCACGCCGCCTTCCACCGCGCTGAGCCCCGGCAAGATGAGCGAGGCGCTGCCGCTGGGCGCCCCGGACGCCGGCGCCGCCCTGGCCGGCAAGCTGAGAAGCGGCGATCGCAGCATGGTGGAGGTGCTGGCCGACCACCCCGGCGAGCTGGTGCGCACCGACAGCCCCAACTTCCTCTGCTCCGTGCTCCCCACGCACTGGCGCTGCAACAAGACCCTGCCCATCGCTTTCAAGGTACCGAGGGCCCGAGCGGGCGGCGGGAGGACCGGCGAGGCGAGGCGGGGCGGGCTCGAGGCCCAGCCGGGCTCCGCGGGCGGCCAGGCGGGCGTGGCCGGGTTCGAGCCTTAGGGGGCCGGCTTTCCGCCCTGGAGGCCGGTGGTCCAGCCGCTATCGTGGGGATGCAGGGGGATGCTCAGTGAGTGGTCCTGGGAGAGAAATTGGATTGGGTCTTGGGAAGCGGGGAAGCCCTGAGATGGCCCGCTGGGGGGTGGTGGCGGGGTTCTTTCTTGGAGAGATTTTAAAAAATAAATCAGGACCCTCAACCCCCAAAGCCCAGCTCACCTTCCAAAGAAGTCTCCCCAAGGCGAGTGTATTCCTGCCTGGGGGGTCCTGAGCCTTGCTATTATCAAGTAGAGAAAGTTCTAGTCCGTGCAAGGTTGTTCTCTGGGACACTCGGATCACTGTCCCTCTCTCGGATGGACAGAGGAAGCAGGAAATTAAATCTGCTTTGCTATCCACCGGGAAAGGAAAATTAAACCTACTAGGGAAACTGTCAGCGCTGCGCTCCGTAGGAAAGGAACGTGTCCAAAGTCCACGGCGGGGCGTGTAACTCTTAAGTTTGCAAAAGTTTTCTGAAGAACTTGAATTTTACGAGCTTCCAACTTCACTGCTACCAGACGCTGATTTCTTTTATTTTCTTTTTTCCCCCTTGGGTCCTCCCAAACATTAATCGCTAGTTTCTGAGGATGAAGGCAACCCCTCATCCCTCCCCATCTCCTACAAACCCTCCCGACCGCCGACGCGAGAGGCAGCGCGAGGCGCTAGGACGCGACCAGACCATCAGGGACCCCGGCGTCCGCAAAAGTCCCCCAATCGGGGATCGCAGCCCAACCCTGGCCTCTCTTTCCTTACCCTCGTCCCCTATCTTACCCTGGCTGCTTCTAAAAAATCTTGGCCATCAACCGAGGGATAGATAAACAAATAGGCCCAAGGCAGTTTAAAACCACCACAGAGCTGCAAACAGCGGAAAAAGCGATTCTGTTCTGGCTTGAGTGGGTTCAAGAAGTGAGGATCTCCGGCGTCAGAGGGGATAGTACAACAGGAATAGCCCTTGCCTAGTCTCCGGTGGACCCGGGTTCCACGCCTGGTATCCCATATGATCCCCAGAGCCCACCAAGAGTGACCGGAACCCAAACTAGGACTAAACCCTGAGCACCACTGGGTGTGGTCCAAAAACCAAAAAAGAGGAGGGGTTGCCTTTTAGGGGTTGAAGGCCAGGGTGGGGGAGATTTTCTCCCTCTCATAAAAAAGTTCTCCTTTTTAATGGGAGATATTCATTGAATATCTTTTTTTTTTTTTTATGTTCTGGGCCTCCACTATTTATTTCTGCACCTAGTGACAATGAATAATGTTCTCTTTGAGGAAAAGTACAGTCCGAGTTCTTGCTTGGGAAGGTTTTCAGACTTTCCAGATTTACAGCATGGTAAACAAAATGAACCAACTGACTATAGAATCGCCTATTTTCTTAAAGCAGGAGTGTTTGAACAGGGCTGAAGTTAGGATTCCTTCCCTGAGCCCTAATTGGGTTGGGCGCCCCTGTTTCCATTTTAAATCACCCTAATCCCATTACATAAAGGGATCCTGCTGGCACCTAGAGGAGCAGGGAACCTGGCAGGGTTGGGTTCCATAGTCATTTACAGATAAGCCCAGGAGAAACTTGGTCATCAGTCAAAGTGCCATTGAAAACCTGGGTGCCCCTGTCAAGCTGAGGGGTTCCCCCAGAGCTATGAGGGAAACTGTAGACTCCTTTTAGGTTCTTCTCCACTGCCAGGGAAGCTTTGAGCTTCAGAATGAAAGTAGGGTTACTTCTCAAACCACCCTGCAAACTTTTCTCTTTCATACACCATCACAATATTCCTAGACCTTGAGTTTATAAGTCACCTGGGACTTCATTCTCGTAGACATCTGGATAATAAAGCAGGGTGTCTTCTTTAAGGAAAAAAAAAAGTAAATTGATGATTTCCTTAGAAGTTGGTTTGTGGACTGATGATGGTCCGGAGGCTACTAAAAGATCAAGGTATAAGGTCTTTAAAACAAAAGTCCCAGAGAGATAAGGAGACTTGAGACCCTTAGCGGGGAAGAACAGGCCTTTTCCTTCCTTCCTACCTCCTACAATTATCAGAAAGAAAGCCCTGCCTCAGAGAGAGAGGATAGAACTGGTAGAGAGTAGAGTACAAGGAGGCCAAACTTCCAAAAGTCTGCAGGCCACCCCTACAAGCTGCCCGCCTATCATTTTGCACACATGTACACCCCTCATGCCTGCACAATCAATGGCCTTCAATTTTAGATTTGACTTATACAAGCCTCTATCTCTATAAAAGGCAATACAGTAAAACAGATCATAATAAAGAGGAGAGAAATAATGAGCAAGAATGAGAGTGTCTGGGGCAATACAATGAGGAGGCACAGAAATTATTCTTGAGGGGACTTAGGAAATGCTGGGTGTCATCCCCTGGCTATCCTCTTTAAAATAAAAGAAAGACTGTATGCCTTTATTCTTAAAAATAGATTGAATCTGCTCCCCACCCCTCTACACTCAGCTTAGTTTAGAGTCTGAAATGTTTCTTTCCCACCTCTCAGATTTTTCCCATACAAGATTATTTATTTTTTTAACCTTTTCGCACAGTACTGAGACATAGTAGATGACTTCAGAAATTTTCAATTTTTTCTTTTACTATTATTTCCAGAAATTGAAGGAAAACTTCTCTGGAGGACTAGACCCATACCTTGTAATAATACAGGTGGCTCTATCTAGACCCTGAACTCCAGTGTTACGAGGCATAATTAACCTGCTTGCAGTCCCGTCTGAGGTCTTGGATGCCATTAGAAATCTCATTTTCATAGAAAGGAAATAAATAGTTTCTTTCCACAAGCTCCCCTCAGTCCCTTGACTGGGCATTAAATGTCACAGCGGAATTCTAAGTCCCACTCCACAGCTTTCTTGGAAACACTGGGAAATGAAAGGTTTGAAATAAATGAATGATAATTGTAATTTTAATTTCATTAGAGCTGGTTCAAGTTGTCAGTTTGAACTGTGAGCTGGAGAGGCCAGAGCAGGATTGGGAGGTGCAGGCCAGGCTGTCTTTCTGAGGGTGGATATTTTGCTCAACTTCCTGATAATTCTGCAAAAACAGAGAAGTAAAACAAAAAGGAGGCCTCCTCTAGCAAGTCTCTACTTGACTGTTTGGTCTGTATGAAAATGTAAATGTTTGTGTTTCTTTCTTCATTGTTTATAGAATTTTATTCTAGCTACTTATATTTTTTTTACTGTTTGCTGTTAGATTTTAAAATCTTTGCTTCATATTGATTATCAATAATGGCATCTTTATCAAATGAACAATATGCCAGTTTTAGAAACGAGTTCTTTTACTTAGTCCAAGCAGATTACTCTAATTAGATGATATATATTATTATTTTAACTTCCCTAGATTAAATATCGCCTACCTCAAAAAATCCTTCTGAGATGCATGAAAAGTTGAGTAAATGATCTTTGAGTCTCCAAGAAGCTTGATCTTTTTTAAAGTAGGAATTTAAATAATAGGAATTGAACACTTTTATTTTTAATTTAAATTCCAACATCCTTTTAAGCCACCATGTTCTTGTATATGTGCTTCCTCTTGGCGGAAGTCTCATGAATGAGTTAATTACTGATGAGGATCCTTTTGGAAAGATGAGAACCCAGAGCACTAGCTCAAGGAGGTTGTTTTAGTTATAGAAGATTTATTTAGTTTAAGCTCATCACAGATATAGCTCCAACAATAAGACATGCATTTTAAAACCATGTCTCTGTTTTGGCCCTGCACTCTTATTGAATGTTGAAGAAAAATAGAGAAGCTGGCTGTCAGGGGAGGTGGGATGAGGAAGTAGAAATGTTCATCCAGTGAAGGCATTTCAACACTGTGAGCTAATTTTATTGGGGGAAGTGAAAACAGTGGAAAAACAAATGTGGAAAAAATGTGCATGAAACTGAAAAGAAAGAGTTGAATACATTTGGGGGGGGGAAGAAGGGCCTCAAAAATAAATGGTCATCATCTCCTAAATAACTGATCTGAGCTATATTTCAATGATGGTTTTGAAACAAAAGGAACTTGTCCTGGTATTGTGCTTAATTAAAGGACAATAAGTATACTTATAATAGGAACTAAATACCTAATTAGAGGGTGCTAAGGGAATAAATAGCTGTGTCTCTAAATCTCCTTTGGCGAAATCAGGTTCAACAATTGGATAAAAAGGATTAAAAGGAGAGATAAATGATTGAGATCTTACTTGCCATGTACAATAGCTAAGATTGACAATGTCATGGCTCAGTTATTGCCCGGATGTCCACTTAAATGGGGTTGTCTTGGGGTCCAGTGTACCTCTCTGAGTGAGAATGGGCAGAATAGATGGCATCTAGATAATGTGGGGAAGAACACTGAATAAGCAAGTCATTCTAGAAGAATTTTTTTTTAAGAAACACGACTTCACTATCATATTTGTGGGCCTTCATTATAGACAAGACAATGGGAAATATTGGTATAGACTCCCAAGTTATGAAGCAAACTCATAGGTCAAATTTAGGAGGTAGAAAACAAGAAGAGAGAATCCCTGAAGAAAGCTTTCCTCTTGCCACTCAAACCCTACCCCCAAATAAATACCCATAGTATTGGCCCTCACAAGCCACATATCTCCCCTGAGAAAAAGAGCCTTCAAATGATCAGAAATGACAGTACAAGTACAACTTGTGGCATTAGATTTGGAATTTGATGGCCCCATTTAAAAATAAAGGCAATGTGAATGTAGTTAACAATCAATGAAAATAGTTTCTAGAAGGATCACAAGATGACCAGTGAGTGGAGACTTGGCACAAAGAACCTTCTTGTCAGACTCTTCAGAACATTTTATCTGAAAAATGACTGTTTTTAGGTTCCATGATTATCATATTATAATCTACAGTTCCCTCCAATCATGTTGAGAAGAATTCCATTCTTAATCAATTATATGAAAGGAATTCTTCTTCCAGGTCTACTATCAGGAGGTCGTTATCTGTGGGACACACACATATTAAAAACAACAACACAGTCCCCACTAATGCTTTGAGAAGTACAACAGAGCATACATCTAAGGTCTGTCATTTGTAATCAGCAAGAATGCTTTTGATTTTTATGTTTTGCCCTCATCTGCTTGTGAAAATGAAGATTATAGAAATGAGGAGGGTGGTAAGAAAGATAGAGTGCAAAGCATCAATGTAAGTCTTTCAAGCATCACCAATTCATTACTAGAGGTTGAGTTTAATTTTAGCAGGATACCTTCTTTTTCTCAAATCTAGAGAATGAAGAAGAGATGGTTGTATTACAAAAAAAAAGCCAGTCATTTTTAATATCCTTGTTACTTTAGTCTCTTTCCACCTGTACTGTGTGACTGTATGAATGTATATATGTATGAAATTCTGTATAGGGTCAACTTAAGTGAAGGTTTTAGGATTTGAACATTTCTGTCCAATTACTTACCATGAGACTCAAAACAAAATTTCTTATTGTCTTATTCACCATTTTATTTTTAGCTTTTGGCCAACTAAAAGTTCTTACTGCTTATATTTAAATGGATAATACTCTTTGTGCAAAGGAACCCAAAGTAAAGGATGTTACTCATACCTTCATTTGTTTCTTGACTGGTGTTTAGGTGGTGGCTCTGGGGGACGTTCCCGATGGCACTTTGGTCACGGTGATGGCAGGCAATGATGAAAACTATTCAGCTGAATTAAGGAATGCTACCGCAGCCATGAAAAACCAAGTTGCTAGATTCAATGACCTCAGGTTTGTCGGTCGGAGTGGAAGAGGTATGTACATGTCAGAACTGGCCATGAAACATGGCACTAACTCCAATTTCAAAAAAAAGAAAATCTATGTTTTTATGAAGGGATCCCTTGAAATGCACACTTTTCTCTTGTGATGATGGCTGTCAAGTTTTTTCAAAACTCTATTAGAAATTGAATAATTTTTTGACAGAATGTAGCTTTACATGATTTCTTTCTATAGTTGAGTTTGTTCAAGATTTATTTAGAGCCAATGCAAATGAGAGTTGTGACTTTCAAGGAATCCCTTGGATCTTTAGTGTAATAAAAAATTATAAAACCATCATAATAATTTAACTTCAGA
This sequence comes from Crocidura indochinensis, assembly GCA_004027635.1. Classification (NCBI taxonomy): domain Eukaryota; kingdom Metazoa; phylum Chordata; class Mammalia; order Eulipotyphla; family Soricidae; genus Crocidura; species Crocidura indochinensis. The sequence goes on from PVKC010008631.1 coordinate 6,746, forward strand.
TTCTGTCACTGATGAAGACTCACTCTGTGGCCGAGTTTCCAAATGACCAGGTCTCATGATTTTTAAGGATCTTCGAGGATGTGCCATTGAAAAGTAGAACACTTACTTTTTTATGGTTATACATAAGAAATATTATTAGTATCATTCTAGTTTAGTATATTTGAGGCAAGGTGACTCTTCTCTCACCTATAATTTAGATGCCTTGTTATGATTTGGGAGGGGTTGGACCCAGTTACCATTTTAGTTGCTAATGATATTAGAGGCTGGATTATCCAGAGGAATGATTGCATTAGTGGATTCTGTGTGTAGTTTTATTTTTATATTCTTTGGCCTTCCGTCCATTATCAAAGTATTAGAGCAGAAAGAGGAATTTTGGCTTGTTGTAACTATGCTCTCTGGTTTCTAATCATTTTTCAAGTATTATGTTTTCTTCATATTGTAAGCACTTAAGTCATATTATATAAAAATCATAACAACAAAAAATGTCATTGATGGAAGTGGGATAGTTTCTTGGAAAAAATTGTTTTCATAAACACTGTATTGATAAGCTTTTAAATAAGTTATATAATAGGATATAATAAGTGCCTAAACAGCAGTGGATAACCATTGTGTTGAAAAAATAATAAGGAACATCAAAGGACATTTAAACAGAAGCATGATACTCAGAAAAGCAATCACAAACATAGAAAATCTATGCTACTGGGACACATTTTTTAGCTGAACAGAGGAAGGGGGTGAAGGTGTGCTGTTTCCATGGAATTGTTGCTCTTCTAGCTGTCTGAAGTATCTTCAAACTCGACTCATCGGTGGAGAAAATAAGAGTCTTGTAATGTGATTGAAAATATATGTTTATTGTACTATGTTAATGATAGGGTAATGTCAAGAAAATTATATCCATTTATTGAAAGCAGGAGGGATGATGCTATATGGTATAAAAGCAGAAGTCATTAAATGGGTTCACTTGTTATATTAAAAGTCCCCGCCTTTCAGTAAATGGACTTCACATTATGATTCAGAGATGTGTGTTTAGAAAACATTTTGAAGGCTTTGGATGAGTAGTTGGCAGAGTGGGTGAGAAGCAATAAAAAAAAAAAAAAAAAAAAAAAAAAAGACCTTACCGCCTTCTCTGTGCCCTACCAGCTAGCTCACAATCTAAGTTCTCTCAATGGGTAAAGGGATCTGCTATGAAGAATCCCAAGCTAGAGATCTTTGGGTTGCTTTTTCGGATAATTGATTCTTGTCATAATAGACAGCTACTTGGGGGTCTCTGTATTAAACTTGGCTTTGAAAGTTTGGGGAAACTTTTCATGGCCTGCACCAGGGACATCAGGGAAATCAAGAGTTCAGCAGTGACTTTCTGGTAGTAGGCAGAAAGTCAGTGACAATCAAGAAATGAGATTTTGAAAGCAACTGGCTTCCTCCTCTGGTTTGGAGAGTTGGTCTGTTGTCCCTCATTGGCCATCTCTGTTTTGAGTGGGTGACTAATTGGTGCTTGTGTTTACTCGGGGAACAGTGAACTGTTTCCCCAAGGTGTGGTTTGTTTGCGTCCGGCCGCCTCATTTGTGCTAGTGTGCCCTTGAAATGGTATAAACCTCCCCCAGAAAAGTAGCTGTGAGGAAGCTGGAGTCCTTTACTGATACTTTGGAAGGGGAAAATGAACAGCAACTGGACACTGTTGGGAATGGGCTGCCGCTTCCCATGAAGCGGATCCATGAAGGGATCCAGAATGCAGGAGACACGGATGGAACTGGAACGTTTGACCTAGTTCAAGTTGCTGTGTGTGGAGCTGGTCTAGGGTGATACTGGTGGTGGTGGTGGAGGGGGGGCAATGGTCTATAAAGGCCTCGATTGACTCTGCCTCATAATTTGTCTCCCCAGTCATAAAAAGCAACTTGATTTTCCTCTTTCAAGTGTCAACATCAAAGTCTGCCAGACTCTTTTCCTTTCTTTTCTTTTTTTTTTTTTTTTTTTCCCTGAGAGGGGAGGCAGACAGGGGAGGCGGGGATGGCAATTTGCTTCCCATTAAAGATAGTAGTAGATTATTCTCATTTGTGTTCACAAAGAGTTTCCAGTCTCTGGTTCTTTCCAAGTTCTGTGGTGTTTTATTAAATGAGCTGAAGAGTCTCTCAACGCTTTCTTTTTCTTTTTTGTTCAGAAAATATGCCTGAAAACCTGTCCCTGGCATGTGGATGCACCACCTGGTGACCCGGGAGGTCAGGGTGGCTGTTGGCTTACATGGCTGTGGCCAGGACGAATTCATGTTCTAGCCAAAGCTGCTGGTCAGACAAGCTTGTCAGAGTTGCTCTGCACCAGGGTCCAGTAGGAAAAGAAACTCCCTTTTCTTTTAGCAGCTGCTGGTCTGCGGGGAGCATAAACCCTTGTAGGAATTGTCAGCAGCTGAGCAGGGAAGGATTTTTGCTCTGTTCTACAAAACTGATCTGTCTGGGTGTTGGCGGGCATCCAGGACCACAGCTCCTAACCTCGGTTAGCCTGCAACTGGGCAAACCTGCCTGGCCGGCTTTCTTGGGCTCTGCTGACAGTCAGGCCCCTACAAATAGTGAAGACTGAGCAGGCTGCAGCCTCTTTTCTCCGTTCTTTCTTCTTCCTTCATTCCATCCTTCCTTCTTTTCTTCTTTCTTTCTTTGTTTCTTTCCTTTTCTTTCTCTTTCTTCCTTTTGCTTTTCCTTCCCTTCTTTCCCTTTATTTCCTCCCCCCTCCTTTCCTTCTTCCCTTTCTCCCTTCCTCCCCTTCTCCTTTCTTTCCCTTTCTTTCTCTTCCTTCCTTTGGCTTTTCCTTCCTTCTTTCCTTTTTCTTCCTCCCTCCATCCCTTCCTTCCTTTCTACCTTTCTCCCTTCTTTTATTTCTTCCTTCCTCCTTCCTTTCTTTCTTTCTTCCTCCCTCCCTCCATTTCTTCCTTCCGTCTTCCCTTTCTTCTTTCCTTCCTCCTACTTTCCTCCTTCACTTCCTCCCTCCATTCCTTTCTCTTCCTCCCTCCCTTCCTTTCTCTTTCCAATTTTTTCTTTTATTCCTCCCTTCTTTTCTCCCTCCCTTCCTTTATCTCTTCCTTCTTTCCCTCTCTCTCCCAGTCAGTTGTATTTCCATCTCTCCCTTTTACCTTCCTCCTTCTTTCCTCAATCCTTCCTCCCTCTCTCCTTCCTTCTCTCTCCCTCCCCCTCTATCTTCCTCCTTCTCTTCCTTCCTTTCTTCCTTCCCTTCCTTCCTACCTACCTTCCTTCCTTCCTTCTTTCTTCCCTCTCTACCTTTATTTCTCTCTCCCTTCCTTCATGCCTTCCTTCTCTCTTTCCCTCTCTCAGTCAGTTGTAATCTTGTTCCAGACAAACCACACTTTGCAGTTTCCACTGATAGCTCAGTGCCTGGCCAATGCAAACTCACCAGATCTTTCTTTTCCACACAGGCCTAAGCAGCCTCTTTCAACACATGTGGTTCCAGTGAACCTCACACTCGGTGGTTTAGCACAACCCACACTCAACCCCACATTCTGTGGCTGTCTGTCACTCTACAAAACTCCAGTTCTAGATCTGCAGAAATTCTCTCCTGTGAGCTCAATTACCAACCTGTGATTTTGGCCCCTGAGGCAGATGTTACTGGTATTTTTTTTTCCATTTACACAAAGTGTCTCCTGGCTGCACCTGAGAGTCTTTTAAGAAATTTTAACAATGAAGTCCATGAGTGTTTCCTCCCCTGTTGGCAGATTTAATAAACAGGGAAGGAATAGGTCAGCCAGGGACGTAGTTTTAGTTAATTCATTTTAGAACCGAAAAGGAAACTCAGCCGACGTTGTCATCTAAGAGGGGCTGGGACCTCACGGCCTACATATTCTTGTCATTTCTTCTAACAATGATCCCTTTTCATCTTTTGGGAATTTGGGAGCTTACTTTGAAGACCCTTTGGAAGCCAAGGCAGGGAATACTGTCTACAGGTACCCATAAACTGCGATATCTTTCATGCCAGCAGTCTAGAGACCCTGAAATTCATTTGGGAACTATCCAAGGAGCTGTGAATTTCTTCACGCCTTTTCCACTCAATATTCTGTGATGCTGGAACTTTCTTATGACCACAGGGGACAAGTCTAATACTGAGTCTTATGATTTAGATGTCTGGAAGAGATGAAATAAAGCAAGTAGGTGGCCTTCCTCCTTGCTCCCTCTCACCCTCCTTGCCATTTTGGCCACACCAACATTCTAGCCAAGCCCAAATGTGACTAGTTAGATAAGTAAAGTCTATGTCATCTTCAGGTACAGACCTTTGCCAAGCCACCAGGCGAGCATGCTGGTGCTCCCTCATAGGGGTAAGGAGCCCAGCAGAGAAGCCCCCTCTCAAAGGGTATTGGGGATCCCTGTCTGCACAGCTGTCCCACAACTGTAGGGTTTTCAACAACCCTGTAGCCCCTTGAGCTTAGGTATTCTCCATTCACTTCAAATCACTGAATTATTGGGTAGAGGTGCTGGGGAGATAGCATAAGGGTTAGAATGCATACATACCTCACATGCATCTGACCTTGGGCTCACATGCCTCTCTAACCCCCCCCCAAGCATGACAGGACTAGTTCAGGGGACCCCCAAGCACCACCAGGTATGGCCCTCATGGTCCCCAACATTGTTAAACCTACACAGTACTGCATCCACGGAACCTGATGGTCAACCCTCCGGCCCAGCTGGCTGAGAATCAGCAGGAATGCCCCTCCTTTGGTTCCTTGAGGACTGTATCAGGGGTCTTTTTGACCCTCCAAAAACAATTTCAGGATAGAATTTGTCTTTGTGTTTACCTCCCAGCAGCTCTCATCTTGCCTGCTTTGGAAACTCATTTAAGACCTACTAAGCAGACTGAAGGAAAAACAGCAGGTAGGGCTGTTTGTCCTGCATGCAGCCAACTCGGGTTTAATCCCTGGTATCTCATGTGGTCCCCCGAGCCTGCCAGGAGTGATTTCTGAGTGCAGAGCTAGGAGTAATCCCTGAGTGCCGCTAAGTGTGGCCCCAAAACAAACAAACAAACAAACAAACAAGCAAAAAGGTCCACTAAGGGTTTTTCCACAGTGACAATTCTTCATGGTTTGGTTCTGTGAATATCCTACTAGACAGATATTCTCCCATCTCCTCCAGGACTATTGAAAAAAAATTTTGATGAGTGTTTGCTCTGGACAGCATTGTAACACTTCAGGGTTAGGGGAACATGTGAGGAAGTAGCTCTTTAGAGGAAAGAAGCATGATGATCAGGATGGAGAGACATATTTCAAAAAAAGTCAACTGTGCTCATTTCCTAAACCAAAAGAGACCTGGCTTGATGGTGTGGTGACTGCCCAGACAGTCTGAGTGACTCAGAACATTATCACAGGATCCAAGTCATTCTCTATCCATCCATCAGAGGCTGCTAATGGGGGAAGGAGTGATTCATTTGATAACCCAGAGTGGGCCCACAAAGAAGATTCCAGAAGACACACTGACGCTCTCCTCTCCAGGAGAATCACTGGTGTTATATTCAGATCCATGCTCCTGACTCCGCCATCTTTTCCTTGGTTGTTATTAGTTTGCCCTTCTACCAAAATCCGCATTCAGACTTTAGTCTCTAAACAAAGCAGGATGAAAAAAAAAAGATTCAGTTGTCTAACACACACCCTACAGGTAATTCCTGTTGAGGTCAAGTCAAAAGACTGTTGTCCATGATCTGATGTGGAATTCTCTTCCAGATCCGATTTCTCATTGTTTGACCAATAAAAGAATCACAATGCTTTCTTTTATGTTTTTTTCTTTCTGTTTTCATTTTGTTTGGGGACTACACCCAGTAGTATCAGCTATTACTCCTGTCTCTGTGCTGAGGAGATCAACCACAGACAAGGCAAGCACCTTACCTGTTGTACTATCTCTCAGGCCTGTCACATCCTTTATTTCTCTTTTTATTTCTTTCTTTTTTTCCTTTCAGATTTTTGGACCACACCCAAATTATCCCTGGCTAGGGGACCATCTGGGATACTGGGTATTAAACCTGAGCCAGCTACATTCAAGGCAAACACCCTCCCTACTCTGCTACCACTCCAGCCCCCCTCACAATCCATTCTTAAAGAAAGTTGTTCCTCCCCATAACCCCACAGTCTGCCCCCATCTGAGTGTCTCAACAAGGACCACAAAGAAGAGCTTTCTTCCAAATGACACATTCCCACCAGTTTCCTCATTTTTCCCTTCTTAGTTTTCCTGCTGATTTTATGAAGTGTCAGACATTGCTGGAGATTTCAAGCAGATTTTTAAAATTAAGGACATTTGTTCTAGCAGGATTTTAGAGCTGTTGGGGAGAAGCTGGGTTTTGGGTTTTTTTTTTTTTGGTTTTTTGTTTGTTTGTTTGTTTGTTTTATTTCTTCTTCGCTCATATTGAGAGGTCTGTGGTTGGTTCAAGCGGTCATTGTGGAGACAGAAATGCATGATGGGGACCATGCATCAGAAAGGGCCGCTGAAAGGAGAGAAACAATGGTTGAGTGGTTTTTAGGGTTTCCTGTTTTGGCAGCAGGCGTAAAGACATAAACAGTGATCAGATCCATGGCTTGTAATGCTACTCTGGTTCTAATAAATTAGCTTCATATTTTCTTGTTATGCTAGTTGATGAGGAGCAAGAGAGGGTGGAGGAATCTAGTTATGGTAGAACATGTTGTGTGTGTGTGTGTGTGTGTGTGTGTCTGTGTGTTTCTTTAATATTAAAGAGAAATGGCTGTGCAAGGGAGTGGGGTTATGTGGTTTGATGAATTGTTTTCAAGTGACGATTATAAAGCAAATTCAGCTCAGTCAGGAGATGTTTATGAGCAGCCAAAGATAATCCCCAAGGAGAGAAGATAAGGTTTGAGGGCTATATTGGATGTAGAGCTAGTGGAGTGTGTCTGTGTTGGTGTGTGTGTGTGTGTGTGTGTGTGTGTGTGTGTGTGTGTGTGTGTCAGGAGGAAGGGGCATGTATGTAGAAGAAGCCCATGATGTTAGATCCTGAGTGAGTTCGCAACCAGGTGGCTAATCTTGTGGTGGGACAGCAGAGATTGAGCCTGTAAGTATTCAAACCATCTGTGAACAACTTGGAGGAGATGTTTCAGTTTATTTTAGGTGAGAGTAGGATACTTATTATGTGCTTCAGTCAGTCAGGTTAGGGAAAAACGGGGTGTGAGGTCTGTGTGTTTTGCTGTAGGCATGGGTGACTATAGTACAAGTGATTATATAAGGAGGTATATGCCTACATGGGAAAGTGAATGCATTGCTGAGTATGCCTTTGTGTATACATGTGGAGATGAGTGGGTGTGATATGTAGCAGGTGTGAGTATATGAAAGTGTATATGGATGTGTGTGCATTGTGTGTGTGTGAGAGAGAATGTCCGTGGTGAGCATTTCAGTGTGTGTGAGGTGAGTGTTTTTTTTTTTTTATGAGTAAGTAGGGGGTGAGTGGGTGAGATCTGTAGCAGGGGTGAGTATATGGAAGGCTTTATGATTATGTTGTGTGTGAGAGTGTTTGTGTGAGAATTTCAAGGTATGTGAGGTGAGTGTTTTGTTTGTTTGGTTGGTTGATTGGTTGGTTGGTTGGTTGGTTTTTGAATCACACCGGCAGCATTCAGGAGTTACGCCTGGCTCTATGCTCAGAAATTGCTCCTGGCAGGCTCAAGGGACCATATGGGATGCTGGGATTTGAACCACCGTCCTTCTGCATGCAAGGCAAATGCCTTACCTCCATGCTATCTTTCTGACCCCTGAGGTGAATGTTTTGATTATAGGTGAATGTTTGTAGATACAAGATAACTATGGAGGTAGAGGCGTGCATAGAGGGATACAGTTGTATGTGTATTTGAGAAGTGAATATGTGTGTGAGTTTGGGGGTATATTGATCATGAGGGTGCCTCTATTAAGTATGGGATACATATCAGGATGAGCATAAAAGTGTGTGGTAGCTTTTGTAAGTGTGTGTGGTGTTTTTCAAAAAGTGTATGTGTGCAGATGAGTATTGTGGGGGGTGGAGTGAAAGTATGCAGGGCTAAGAAGATGTGTAGAAGTGTGTAGTAGATAAGTGGGGGATATGTGGCCAATTGTGAGCGGGTGTATGATTGTGTGTCGATGAGGGTGTGTGAGTGTTTACATCTAAGGAGCTAGTGGATGGGAGTTTGTATAGACAACACTGTGTGTGTGTACATGAGTGTGGTAATGGTAGTGATGAATGATGTCTCTACTTCCCTTGAGAAGATGTCTCAGACCCACTTATCTCTGGGGACAAATTCATGCTGACATTTCTAGGCCCGGGAATGAATTAGAGTCACTGTGCTCAGTGAGCTTCCTGGGGACACTTGCAAATCTACTCACCTGTACTGGACTCTTAATGATACCCTCAGTGCACCCCCTCACTGGACTCCTAATGCTCCCCTCAGTGCTCCCCTTCACTGGTCGTTCACCCTCAGTGCTCACTTAGGGTCATGTGCCCCCCTTGCTATCCTCAAGACTGGTGGTTTTGAGCCAACCTTACCTTGGATCTGAGGGAGGGGAACCCCACATTCAACAGGCCAGTTTTTCAGACTGAATGCTGAGTCTCTTTGAATGGCTTTGAGGATGTTCTGCTTGCTCTCCATTTTCTCAGCCTATGTCAAGCCACCATGATTAGAACCCCATTATTTGCTATTGAGTTTCTCCAAGGAGGATCTCAGGGCATTGTGAACCCCTAAATCAGAAGATGATCCAAGTAGCCGCTTAGGAGAAGCTTGTATCCAAGCTATCGCCTCTCCCCATCAAGTTCAGCCCAGGGCTTTCTTTCCTCATAGATGTCAGAGAAGAGATGCACTCTGCATTCACCTGGCGAGTCACTAACTGTCCTGTAGGAATTGGGGCTAGTGTGCAAGGTACTGTCCTCTTCCATTCTGCTCCTAGAAAACTCTAAGGAATCAGGAGAGGGAAAGGCGGCACTGGCCAGCTTCTTCATACAGCAGTGTCCTGACTGAATGACCAGGGCACACATGTGTCATCCTGGGTCCAGCAGGCAATAGCCAGCATTGGTCCTTCATGACTTTATACTCCTTCTCCATGCCCATCAGTAATCCATGCAGGCAGCCAGGCTGGGCTGGTAGGGACCATGCAACAGTTGGCTCAGCATGAAGCTTTTGCTTCTTCCCTTCATCTGTCTAGTCCTGTCATGTGGAAACTATCTGTTCTTTCTTTTTCTCTCTCTGGCCCTCTCTCTTGTCCTCTTGTACCTATAAACTTAGGACACCGGGTCCAACCTCATCCTAATTATTTATTGGTCCATGCCTGGGATGTTGACGGCTTTCTTTTAGCTCTGTGCTCAGGAATCTCTTCTGGAACTACACAGAGAATCACGTGGGATGCCAGAAATTGAACCTTGGTGAGCTGCATGCAAGGCAAGCGCCCTCCCCACTGTACTATGGCTCCTGTCCTTCCCCCTCTCAAGTCTTGACCACTGAAGAGGGCTTGTTTCCAGAACCTACCACATTGCATCTTTCCAGGCAGGCGCTTGCCTTGGTGCCACCAAAGAAACCAAAGGGCAACTTGGTGGCAGCATTTTATCTCAGCGACATCGCTGGTCTTCCTCTGTGGCTCCCCACAGACTTGACAGTAGTAGCAGCAGAGATATGCAGGTGATCCACAGTGAGTTACGGGGGTGCTGCTAGGCACTAGGATAACAACGAGTGGCAGCGGCCAAAGAGACTGTTTACTCCTCTTCATCAGGCACCATCTCTCCCAGAGTGTGGCCCTTTGTTCCTTCCACATTTTTGCTCTTAGCAGGCAACTCACTCCTGCTGAACTTATCACCCATGCTGCTGCCTTATCACAATTCAATGTTTTAATGTTCCCAAGTTTCTGCAGAATTAAAAACTTGGGGGCAGGTGCTTTAGTGCAGTGGTGAAGGCACATGCTTTGCATGTGGCTAATCCTTGTTGGATTCCTGACACCACAGGATTCTCTGAGCATTGCCAAAGTGTGGCCCGGGTGGCTCTTGGCAATGCTGAGTCCAAACAGCACTCTCTGATCAGGCACTGGAATTGGACCCTGGTTGACTGAGAATCACCAGAAAGCCCCCCACCCCCAGGGCTCTTAAGTACCTCTTGAGAGCCCCCCGCCCATCAAGCATGGGTGCTTCAGTGTATCGGAAAGCCACCCACTTTCAGCTGTGCCTAACCACCCAGCTGGACAACAGCTCTGCCTGTGGCAACCACACAGCCTATGGGGTACTAGAGGGGCATATTATAAATAGGGAATGTGCCCCAATGGCTTGTTTCTTGGAGAGCAGAGCACTGCCGTATCCACAGGAATTCAGTGTGAGGGGTTTACAGATGCTGATCTAGGAACATGGAGATTGAAAATGGATAGTGGTTCCAGGATCCTGAGCATGCTGTGAGCAGTATTACTGTCCACAGCACAACCAGCCCAGGGCAGACTCAGGGAAATGAAACTAGAGCAATGCCAGCCTGTTTATTCCTCAGCTCTGAGCTAGCCTGGCTTGGCTGAAGGGGGCTGGGGGCAATTCCAGAGCTGTCTTAGACCTTTTCTGCTCTGAGATTCCAGGCCATGGAGGCTTGTGGAGAAATCTCAGCCACAGTCCTGTGCTCAATCGCTGTGGGCTGCTGGGCCTATACCCGGTGGCTGCTGTTGCTGCTACTGCTTTCCTGGGTCAGAGTTTTCCATTATCCCTCCTCAGTCCAGCTTCTGTTATTCCAAACTACCCCACCCCTGCCCTCAACCAAGCCCCAGCCCCCCAGATGAGACCCAGACATAGTAGGTCCATTAAAAGAGCCTGCAAGGAATCAACTCTGTGAACAGGTCAATAGGGACATCGTTCAAGAGCAGAATATAGACCTCATGGATGGCCAAGCAAGTGGACTCAGGGCTGTGCCACATGGACCAAGACCTTGCAGTGCCAGGGCCAGATAACATTGTGAGGAGGGCATTTGCCTTGCACATAGCCAACCTGAGTTCAATCCCTTGCATCCCATATGGTCCCCCGAACCTACTAAGAATATTTCCTGAGCACAGAGCCAGGGGTAAGTCCTCTAGATCTCCCCCAGATCTGACCCAAAAACAAAAAAAGGAAAAATGAAGAAAGCTTGCAGTGCTGAGACCTCCAGCTTCATGGAAAAGATGTACCTGGAAGGTCTCTCTACTCCTCAGTATCCCCAGAGATGAACCACTCACCCTACCCAAGAAATCTAAAAACCAAGACACCAACACATTAACCAGAAAAGCACAGCATAGTGGAATTGCCAGAAATTCAGCCTGTAACTGACATCCCCTCTGAAAATGATGAAGGAGGAATCTTGGCAAACAGGGGAGTACTGCCTAATGATTAGTACTGCTCAATTGGGCCTCTTCCCTGAGAGAAAAATCCAGGCACAGACACTACTGTGGTCCTTGAGAGCTGATTATTTGTTGCTGTGGGCAACACCCTGGATATTATGGGACTATCCCCAGCCTTCCTGCTGGCACTCATGAATATCTGCAAACAGCCAACTGAAGAAAGGGTGATGGGGTGTGAAGGAGGGTGGTCGACTCCCACAGCTGAGAGCTGTGTGTCTCTGGGCAGTTAACTTGGGACTCTCTGAGCCCAACTCTGCCTTGGCTGAGGCAGAGAGAAGCAGCCTTACATATGATGTGATCTAAGACAGAGCTTTGGCATGCTGGGGATTGAACTCCACAGTCCAGACACTTGACCGGCTTTTCTCTACAACCAAACCATGCTTGCAGCCTAAGATGAGATGTATTTAAGGTGCTTCTCCTTGGCCTGCTAAGGTTTGTTGCAGGAACTTGTCTACCCTGTGGATGACAGACTCTGCACCTATAAGCAACAATAGCCTCAGTCAGAACCTATTGTCTCTGTGTCTGGGCTTAGATACCTTTTCCAGGAAGGAACTCGTAATCTCTCCCTCCTTCCCCAGCCTCAGGGACCCCTCCAGACACAGCAGGTTATTTCTGTGCCCGGGCCACTGAGATTTCAGATTAGCAATGAAAGCGATGAAATTAAATATGAACTGTAACTTGAAACAGTTTGCCATGCGGAGGAAAGAAGGTTTCCCTACTTGGCCTATCCAAACCTTTGTCCAGACATTAATGACATGCAAATATTTATGACTCACAGCCCCCTCCTTGATTTCCAATTCAAGTAAACAACACAAACTGCATTTTAATAGCAAGGCCACGATTATCCTTTTGTCCTGTGGCTGGGATGCTCATGGCAGCTTCACTTTCTCTTCGTGGGTTCCTGCTGACAACTCCAAGTGGTTGTGGCTTGCCTTGGTCCTAACTCAAAAGCTACCTGACTCTGGCACTGAAAGTCATGTTAAGTTATGAAATTTTCTTCCTTCCTTCCTTCCTTCCTTCCTTCCTTCCTTCCTTCCTTCCTTCCTTCCTTCCTTCCTTCCTTCCTTCCTTCCTTCCTTCCTGCCTTCCCTCCCTTCTTCCTTCTTTCTTTCTCTCTTTCTTCTTTCTCTTTCTTTCTCTTTCCTTCCTCCCTTCTTTCTTTCTCTTTTTCCTTCCTTGCTTCCTTCCTCCTTTCTTCCTTCTTTCTTGCTTTCTTGCTTTCATTTTGGGGCCACACTCAGCAGCACTCAGCAGGCTCTCAGATCCCAGAGATCCTCCTGACAGGCTCAGGGATGTCAGAGATCTTACTACTCAGCTCAACCACATACAAAGCAAAAACCCTCCCCATCATGCTATCACTCTAACTCCCTGTATGTTTTTCTTGTTGGCTGCCTGATAAGGGAGAATTGGTTTCTTTGGTCACTATTTGACACAGATCTTGTGACACTATCTTCTTGTATCTGCTACAGACCCCAGGATGCTGCTCACACTTAAACAACTAGATCCCAACTGCCATTGAGCCATTGAGATTCACAGCATCACCCCAGGAATTTACACTGTTGGTCAGCTTCTTGGAGGGAGATCTTTGGGTCACAGTTTCTCCACAGAAAAGCAGTGTGCTGGATTAGCTTTCCCAGCCTTAAATAGACACAATAGTCTTTTCCTATAGACCACCTTAGAGCATCCCTGAGACCTCTGGAAAATGGTAACTTCGGTATGCACTTGTTACAAAACTTTAGAAGCATCAGAGCTCTGGGTACCCTTGAGGAGAACTGGCTGAAAGAGGCAGGAGATGAGCAGAGGGAGGTGGCATGTCTGGGGACTCGTCCATCTGATGCTTATGTCCACTCTCTGCTTCTGAGTAGCAAAGACTTTATATTCCTTAATCCTCTAAGAACCTTGTAAAAGGAGAGTGCCCTGGACACAGCAGGAAGCTCATAAATACTTAACATAAAGACTTTGAGAATAATGAAAACAGGGGCCTGGAGCAATTGTGCAGCAAATGGAGGATGCTTGCTTTGCATGTGGCTGACCTGGGTTCAATCCCTGGTATAACATAGGGTCCCCCAAACATCACCAGAAGTGATTCCTTAGTGTGAAGCTAGGAATAACCCCTGAGCATCACTGGGTGTGACCCCAGAACCAAATAAAAATATATAAGTAACAAAATATTAATGAGGTCAATCATAGAATAGACCAGTAATAGAACTCAGTACTGGGTAGGTGCTGAGTGCTGACTGTGAGAAAGGTTAGGTTTGTGCTCTTGGTTTGAATAGGCAAATTTCTCCAGGAGTGGGGTCCATCCTAATCAAGGAAGTTCAGTCCGTACCCTTAACTGTTTTATAAAACAAAAATTTGGCCAGAGAAATAGTCTATAGGTCTTGACCAGAGTAATAAGGGCATTCCTGCCACAGTAGGAAGGGCATTTGCCTTGTATGTGACTGGCTTGGATTTATTCTCCAGCATCTCATATGATCCTCAAATTACCACCAAGGATGATCCCTAAGCACAGAGCCAGGAGTATCCCTGAGCACTGCCTGTTAGAGTGCTAAAACAAAACAAACAAAAGCAAAACTAAATAAGAGGTTAAGGTGCTTGCACACCTCAACCCTGGCTTGATCCCTAGTGCTCAACTAACACCAGATGTGGCCCTAGAGGTACCCCAGAACCAGAGGATCTGAGCTACACTCCATCTTTGCAGGACTTTGCATTAAACTGATAGTCTAATTGACAATTGCCAGAGGGGCTCATGTGTCTCATGGGCATGGTTTAAGAGCATCCCTTGTCCCCAGCAAAGAATCTTCTCAAAGACTATTTATTTATTTATTTGGGGGGGGGGGTTGGAGCCACACCCATTAATGCTCAGGGGTTACCCCTGACTATGCACTCAGAAGTCACTCCTGGCTTGGGGGACAATATGGGACACCGGGGGATTGAACCGAAGTCCATCCAAGGCTAGCACAGGCAAGGCAGGCACCTTACCTCTAGCGCCACCGCCCGGCCCCTTAAAGACTATTTATTAAGGCATGAACTGATTTAATCATTCATTCATTCATTCATCAGCACATGCCTTTTGTGCTGGAGACCCCAAATTAAATCCTCTAAACTACATGTTCGAATCAGCATTGCCAGATATAGTTATGATGATCTCCAGTACCACTAGGACTGATCAACATTCCGTCATCTCAGTGGCCAAACATTGAACCCTGGGCCAGTAGATTAAGCATTACCAGGAGTGGTTGTAGGGCCCCATGTACATTATTAAAACTTTATTGTCTGGGACTCCTCACCTCCTGAAAATAAATACCTAATATATTTTTGTCTTACTTTGTTTTGGGTTGTGTATGTGTGTGTGCACGTGCGTGCGTGCGCACGCGCACGCACATAATGGGTGATGCACAGGGGTTACTCTGGGCTCTGCACTCAGAAATCGCTCCACGAAGGCTTGAGGGATCATATGGGCTGCTGGGGATCAAATCTGGTCCAACCCTGGGTGCTATGACTCCAGCTCCCTAATGTATATTTTTTTAAATCTTGAGGAAGATTAATAAAATGCTGACCCAGTTCCCAAACAATTAATTTCCATGGCTCGTGAAAAGACTTGCCGTGTCATTGGATTTCTCTGTCTTTCAAATGATCTAGTGGGTCGAATGAATAAATGAAGTTTCTATGGAAATAGAAACTTTTGTATTTGGAGCACCTGACTTTTGTCCTGTGCTAATATGTGAAGGAACTCCTGAGCATCATTTTGCTCAGATGGATGCAGATGTTAGAAGATAAAGACATCATCATGCCTCTTGCATCCAGAGCAGTGGTGTATCCACCAGCATCTAATTTCACTTCAATCTGAAGAAACCAGGAAATTCCACGTTAGCTGCAGGATCTTTACCTATTCAGAAATCTCTGAATAAATAGTGATCCAGGTCCACTGTCCAAAATATTATTGAGTGTTGGAGTAAGGAAACAGATGTGGAGAGAAAGGGTTCATTTTGACTGAGGTTTTTCTAGTGGAAAAGCAAAAGATACATTCAGTTGCTTGGTGAGGTATACCACAATCCTCTCCCCCCTGCACTTGCATCCCTTTCTCCCTGCTTCCAAGGGCGAATTTCTGAGTACTTTGTAACCTGTGATCAAAACTAGACCCTGCACAGCATGTATGATGGTAAAGGAATCCTTTCCTCAACAGTTCCAAATCTTTGGGGATTTCCAGAATTGGCAAAAAAAAAAAAAAAAAAAAAAAAAACCTCGAGGTTTCATCAGTTTACTTGGTTTCCTCAAGTTGCAATTTTTTAATTTCATGTCTTTTAATTATTTTTAATTTTGAAAGCAGATGGCACCTGATGTTTCAGCTTTGTTCAAATTCACTTTATTTTACCTTTAAATAATTTAAATAATTATTTTTAATCATTTTAATTAATTACTATAAGCTAGTTAAAAAGTTGTTTATGATTGACAATGTCCAACAACCATCCCATCACCAGGGCACATTTCCAAAAAGTGACCCCAGTTTCCCTCCCACTCTCCACGCTGCCTGCTTAATTTTTTTTAATTAACCTTTTTCCTTTTCATTCTGCCTAAGTGTTTGATGCTTAGATGCATCCGTGGCTGCCCTGCAGAGATTTTGTGGGAAAAAAAAGCAAGGGGATGAGGTGATTAGCCCTATCCCCTCCCAAACACACACACACACACACACACACACACACACACACACACACACACGCATGCACGCACATGCACTCCATTTCTTCCAAACCCTGGGGCCCTGCCTGCCTTTTCGTGACAAAGGAAAGGTTTCATATCCCACAGAAACCACCCCTAAAAGGAGAAGCTGTTTCACGGGTCCAAACCTCCAACAGGGACTCAGAGTTGTAGGAACTGACACAGAAACCAAACTTCGGAGTGGGGCCCAATGCAGGCAGGAAAAGAGGGCTGATCCCCCTGTGTCCTCTAAGAACACAGCCTGACATGAATGACCACTCACTTCCACCTAGGTTACCCCATTTTTTGTACAAGAAGTGGTTGCGAGTCCTGCCTCTAGATCCTTTGGGCAGCCCTGTGGCGCCATGCACAACAAACCTGAGATTTAGTCACTTTGCAGATTCGGTGAGACTGTGCTTGGGTGTGACTGCAGTGTCTGGCTGGGGATTTGTTAGGCCACAGGTGAGGGCAGAACCTGCCCAAGTTCCCATGCTAGTGAACCAGGGCCTCGGCTGCTAGTGTTCAGGGACAGATATTCTGCCCTGACTTTCTTCCTTACTAAATAAAGTCTAGACTTTTGCCCTGACAATTGGAAGTAAGACTGGCATGGAGGAAGGGGAAGATCCAGGTCCCCCTGGACAATATAAAGACCTGACTTTTTTATAAAGCAGATAAGCTGGCACTGTGGTACCTTGCAGAGGTCACCAGCCAGTGAGGCAGGAGAGAACTTGAACTTGAAGCCCCTGCTGTGGTTGTCATAATTCCATGTCTCAGAGCATGTGTGTGGTCCCCTTCTTTGCTAGAATTCCTGGGAAAATAAAGGGAGGGCTTGGTGACTCTCCATCAGACACCTCCACTCCCAAATCCTCCTTCCACCCAGCCCCCATATCACCTCCTCTCTGATGCTTCCCTCAAAGCTGGTCTTTTGTGAACCAAGTTTTTTGTGTCTTTAAGGAGATGTGAGTTACGATTTTGGATGAGTTTCTTTGCTTAACTTGCACTGTGCGATACAATGTTAGCTGTCTTCACATTACAGATGCCAGAGATCTAGCGATGGAGGCTGGATGGAGGCTGACAAGATCGTGCCTCCCGGCAGCCAGGGGCTATAGCTCGGGATTGGAGAAGAGGTTTTGGGCTGCATTTGGGCACTGTCCCTTTGTCCACCTCTATGTTGTGCATAACTGATGCCACGTAGCTAATGTAACTCCCAGTGTATGAGTCAAGGCAAAGCTGTCTCTTCCTGGTTGCCATTTCCCAGATCTTGCTCAGTTCCAATATCTGTGACATTGAATAATAGAATCCAACCAGTCCTAACCCCAGGTGAATGCTCCTGCTGACTTTGGTTTTCATGTGCAGGAAGAGAGCACATGTTCCCACTTTGTTTCCTCCTGTCCCTATGGGCACCCATCACCCAATATTTGCTGTTGGGGCCATCATATTACTATGTCTGGGGGGCTCCTCTGTCCAAACCCTCTGCTGGTCTGGAGGTACCCCACACTAGGACTGCCAAGAGCTTTCCCATCTCTCCTGGCTAGAACTTGTTCTGGCTCCCAAGGTCAAGGGCATCCGTGGTCTCTCACAACCCTGCCTGGGTCCTGCATGAGCCTGTTTTGGGGTGGTTGTGAGTCAGCCAGTCTTTCCTCCTCTGCCTTCTTCTTTGGCTGTAAACTGGCTGCGAACTATACGTGGGAGACTTGCCCGCCCCTCTCACCCACACTCCCCAAAGGCCAGGCCTAGGGGTCATTTGAAGGACAGAACTTGGTTGGTAATTCTATGGCACTTGAGGGTGTACCCACTTTTCTTGCTGATGAGAGCCGAGCTGGGTCATGTCCCAGCAGCGTGCGGAGCAGTAGGTGTGGCAGTTGTTGATATTCACAGGTGTCATTACTGGGGGTCCCCTGGGATCAGGGATGGTGCCAGAGTTGACAGAAAAGGTCTATGGAATGGGTGCTGGAAATGATGTTGCCTGGGTGACCCATATTGTTGTGGCTAAAATGCCCCACTTCCCTTTTTATCATGAGATTTGGTGACATGACATCAATGCAGAAAGAGCAAAGGAGCTGCAGATAGCACAATGGGAAGGGCATTTGTTTGCCTTGCATGCAACTGACCTGACTTTGATCCTGCCACGGAGTGATTTAAGGACCTGATCCTCATTAAGTGGGTGAACCTGTGCTTTCTAGGAGTCTGGGAGTCTCTACAGACTCAGTGCCCCACCTTGAATTCAGGGGAAGAGAATGTAAAACATATCCCTCTGTCTGGTATTCTTAGGGTCCAATGGCTTTTTTATTTCTTTCCAGGAGGCTTGGATATGGACAGAGGACCCAAACTAGGGCAGCCAAGTGTGGAGGTGGCATTATAGGACTTTTTGTGGTGGTAAAAGTGAGAGGTCTGGCTCCAACTCTGTCTTTCAGGGCAAACAGTGTATCCTCCTCTGAACCATGGCACTTTGCTCCCTGCAAATAGAGGACAGCCCATCTGTCTTTTTTGTTTGTTTTACGGGAATGTGAGTGAAGATTATAGGAAATTGTATATGGGATGGTATTTGAAGTGTGATGTTATAGGCAGATGTAAAATGCCAGAGAGGGACTAGAAGGATAGTATAGTGGGTAGAGGGTTTGCCTTGCATGCAATTGACCCTCGTTTGATCCCCTGGTATCCTATATGGTTCCTTGAACACTGCCAGGAGTGATTCCTGAGTTCAGAGCCAGGAGAAACCCCTAAGCAATACTGGGTTTGGCCCCAAAACCAAAATAAATAAACAAATCAAAAGGCCAAAGAGATAGGACAGGAATCAAAACTCTCTCTGGCCTGCAGTAGACAGACCTGATTTTGATCCCCAGTGCTATAGATGGCCCCCTAAATTTCTTCAGAAGTAATTCCTGAGCACAGAGCTAGGAATCAGCCCTGAGCAACTCTGGGTGTGGCCCTAAAGCCAAAACAAACAAGAATATCCATGTACAAAGGCAGCAAATCTTGCCTCTGGCCTAGAGGAATGTGAATTGAGCAGGGCAGGCCCCGAGACTTGTTACTACTGCTACTGCTGTTGTCACTCACAGCATCCAGTGACCTTTGGAGTTTATGCTCAGCAGTGTCCTTGAAAGTAAAAGTCCTGAGGCAGGAAGATAGTACAGGGCTGAAGGCACGTGCCTTGCATGTGTCTAATCTTGGGAAGACCCCTCCCACAACATAACATATTTCCCCACATTGCTTAGTGCCATCCTGGAGGTCCCCAACCACTACCACCATGGACATGGCCCAGATAATCCTGACTATAGAACCTAAACAGTTCCACATCCTCAGGCCTTTGCAGGAAATTCATGGCTTATTGGTTAAGAATTGTCAATGGGTGTCTCTGAAATGCCAGAGCATAGCTGAGGAGACTATTCCACCCATCAAAAAATAAAAATAATGAAAGAGGTTCAAGTCCTCTATATGACTAACAATCAGAGTTGTTACCAAGGTAGGGTGAGGTCCTGTTGGGTAGGTGACTTTGGAACTCAGTAATAGGTGTCTGTTTGAGGAGAAGGGCACTAAGAAACAGAAGGCCTGATACAACCAGGAAGGCAGAGACTGGTGACACTGGCACAGAAGCAGGTAGGCACAGAAGGAAACATGGGGCCTGAGGCCTTCAACCCTCATCTCGAGTTTCAGCAGCCACAGCTGTGATTCCTGTTGGTTTCAGCTAGACAACGGGTGGCCCTGGATTCCAACAGCCCTGAGGAAAGGATCACTGAGTTTTCACAAAAGCTCAGATCTGCTCATTTCCACAGATCACAGAGGAAGCACCCAGGACTTTAGGTGTGGACCTAAAGGGATCCGCTCTCCCTTTAGTGGCAGTGGGGGTGGGAATGGGACTGCATTCCTCTAAATTGCACAAGTGTGCAGGCCAAGAAAGGGATCCTGAGAGATTAGACTGAAGGCCAGAACTCCCATCTCCCACTCTTGAGGGGAGAACCGGCCTATTCCCAAGGGCTCTCTGACTCTGTCTCTCTCTGTTTTTCTCGCTTTCTTTTATGAACATATATGCACATACACACATGGAGCCAGCAAGCAGGATCTGCTTCACTCCTGTTTCTGTTCCTTCACTGCTTGTAAGACCCCTCTGGTGTCTTATTCTACGTACAGGCAGGGGCCTAGTGTGCCCTTGGGAGATTTGACCTTCCTTACCCCAAACCAAACTCCCTCTCAATTCCATACCAGCTCACCCAGAGGCAAAAAATGAGCTAGCCCCAGGTAGATCCCCAAAGCAGCCTCAAAGGGCAAGGAAGTGCTGAGATGGGTGAAGAGGCTCCAATCTGAACCTCTGAATGCAAGAACTGAGCCAGGAAACACTAGGGTAGGCCTCGAGTTAGGTACTGGTGACCAGGACACCAGTATACCTGGCTAAGTAGGTTCACAAACTCAGTTCTTCAATCATGGCTGGTTTTTCCACACAGACTTAGGCAGGAGCAGGAGCAGACCCCAGGGGTTTTTGACTGCACCGAAAAGGACATTGGTTTTGGAGCTTCCTTGTGTTCCCAAATGATCAAGTGAGCAGCCCACCCCCCATCCCCAACTTGTCTGTACTCTCCAGCCTGGACAAGGCAGGCAGCTGGAGTTTGAAAGTTGCTTTGCAGTGACAGGGGGGTGGGGGGGTAGGGTAGGGGGTGGGAGGGGTGTCTGTGTTTATTCCCTTGTTATGGCTCTAGGCTCATGTGACTGACTGGAAGAAGAGACTGTGTTAGTAACTGAACTGAGACTCTCACCGACCAGCCTTACCCGCACACCTAGTCAGGTCCTAGGAGTCTGTTAGCAAGAAACAGAAGGAATCATAACGAAGTTTACTGCTCACACAGACAACGCTGACACACAACACACAATACAATATGGACATGCAACACATCGCAACACTGTCACACAATACCATAACAGGCACACAACACCAAAATACAGACACACAATACAATGCAGACACAACATACCACAAGACATACGACACAGTACAGCATTATTCACAGCACCACAATAGACACACAACATGCTACAACATGGACACACAG
>PVKC010008632.1:0-27820 GCA_004027635.1 Crocidura indochinensis
GTTACGCTATGAGCTCAGAATTTGCTCCTAGCTTGGGGGACCATATGGGACGTTGGGGGATGGAACCTAGGTCCGTCCTAGGCTAGCGCAGGCAAAGCAGGCACCTTACCTTTAGCACCACCATGCCGGCCCCAGAAGAGCCAAATTAAAAGTGTAAAGAGCCGCATGTGGCTCGCGAGCCGCAGGTTGCCGACCACCGGAATAGACTCTTGAAAAATGTCACCAGATAGTCTTCTTTGTTTTAATTTAATCTTAAACAAAAATCATTAGATATTTTCCATTAAATATATTTTATAAGTTCTTCCTTTTTGTTATATTAATTATAATTAGTAAGTTGATTAATTAATTAATAATATACAACATTACTAAAGTATCAGGGCTTTGATTTTTCTTGTGTGGATCTAGGGATATCTTTTCTTTACTCTTCTGATAATGTTAACGCTATGTGAATAGTGTATGGCTCTTTATGTATATAACTATGTAACTAAAAAGGTAATACACCAAAATTGTATTTCTAGGAACTAGAGCAATAGACTGTCAGGTAGGGTTCCTAACTTGAGTTCAATCCTCAGCACCCCATAGGATCCACAAGCCCTGCAGGGCCCTGCAAAGGCTGGGTATGGCCTAAAAATAAAAAAAAAAAAAATTCTGAAAGTAAAGCATCAGTAAAATTTTGAGTTGGAAAGAAATGTAGAAGTCTCTGAGGCTCAGAGAAGAAATAAAAATGCCCAAGGCCTTTACAAAGCTAAATAAAGTAGGACTAATGCTAAGGGGTTCCACGTAAGTCCTGAAGTCTCAAATCACACTGTGTGTGTTAAGAAATTACTTAATTTTAATTTTTTTTACTGTTTTGGAATGTTTTTCATTAGTTGGATTTCCCTCCGTATTATAAAAACTTGCAAAGAAAATTTTAAACTCTTTCACCTTATTGGAGTTAACCTTTGTGGAATGGTTTACAAATAGCAGGATTTAAAGGGGAAGGGTGACTTGGAAGGTAGCTGGGTTCATTTTTCTGTCTTCATTTGAACAGGCGACGTGTTGCTGAATATCAATGGCATTGATTTGACCAATTTAAGCCACAGTGAGGCTGTTGCTATGCTGAAAGCGAGCGCTGCATCCCCCACTGTGGCCCTGAAAGCCCTGGAGGTCCAGATTGTGGAGGAGGCAACCCAGGCTGCAGAAGAACAGCCAAGTGCTCTGAGTGAGAACGAGTATGATGCCAGCTGGTCCCCGTCGTGGGTCATGTGGCTGGGGCTTCCAAGGTATAGACGGGTTCTTTTGCTGTTTTATGGAATAATCATAATTGCAACCTGCATTGCTGCAAGATGCAATCATTCTACTTACTAGGAAGAAAAAGTAACAATAGTGAGTCAAGTTAAAGAAAAAAGCACAGGTTATTTATATTTGAAAGATAAACTTAATAAAAAAATAAGTCTAAGTTCAAAGAGCTAGTTATTTATAAAAATGAAACAAGCTATTCTGAACATTCCAAATAAGACAAAGACTAGCTGTGATACTGAATATGCAGTTTCTTGCTTAGAAGAGCTCTCATTTGCCAGTGTTCAATAATATCTGCTGAAATTTCATGTACAGTCTCCCAAGAGAAACCAAGACAAAGAGTTAGAAGATAAGGACAGGAGAGGTCTTTCCATACCCCTAATCTCCCTTTTAAAGCTACCTTCAAATCCTTTAATTCCTTCTTGAAGCTTAATGTATATTGAACATATTAAACTCAAGACAATTATTTTATTGACCATACAGCTATTTTGTTAACTGTCTTCAACACCAGACCATTGTTTTTCAGCTATAATTGCTCATAAGTACCTGTAGGAAGGGTACGTTGCCATCACAATACCTGTAAAGTCAGTGTATTGAGCAGATGGTCAGTTGCTACTCATGAAAGCATTTGAAACCAGAACATGATGGTTGTCTAATTTCACTCAGACATAGGAAGAATGTATGTATTACTATTATTTTTATATATAATTTTGAATGTTCCATGTATATAAAAATCCTAACACTGAACTGTGATGAGGCATTTTAACTCTTTACCTAAGTATAAAAATGATCAGTTGGGGGCTGGAGAGAAAGCATGGAGGTAGGGGGGCGTTTGCCTTGTATGTAAAGAATGGTGGTCTGAATCCCAGCATCCCATATGGTCCCCCGAGCCTGCCAGAAGAGATTTCTGAGTGTAGAGCCAGGAGTAAACCCTGAGCGCTGCCAGGTGTGACCCCCCCCCCAAAAAAAAAAGAGATCGATTCCTTAAAATAAAAATATGCCAGTTCTGTGCCATCAGCCTCCTTTTTTATTATTATAATTAGCATTTGTATAGTACTGTATTCTTTTGTTATTTTTGGTTTATTTTGGTGAAGGCATACCCAGTGGTGCTTACTCCTTCTACACTTAGGGACTCTACGCAGGGGACTCAAGAAACCATATGGAATGCCAGAAATTGTACCTAGGTCAAGTGCATGCAAGACAAAAGCTGTACTATTCCTGTTACATTATCATTTGAGCCCAGTACTATACTCTTTATAAAGTACATTCATATAAATGGTAATAGAAGAGGGAAAGGCATTATTGAATTTTATTTGTTGATAATATAACTTGCTAATGAGTTTCTTACTGGCTATAAAAGAAACCAAAACCCAGAACTAGAAAGGCCTAATATTAGAATAGCATTAATATCTCAGAGCCTTATATTGGGACTTTGAGAAAGGCAGGATGTTTTTTAAATAAGAGAAATCGTGTAACTTGTATGCTTATTCATTTCAGCCAAAAAAATGAATAGTTTTAGTAAAAAGTCAAAGATTTAAATGGTTGCTCTTTTACTCGTATGCATATACATATGATTTGAACTGTGAGTAGTCTTATTACACAGTCTAATACTTTGAGATTCTGTTTCACCATGGCATGTTTCAAAGACCCCTTCACAGTTCAGAGGCCAGAGAGTGAAAATTTGTCTTTGCTGTGCAGCAACTGAGTGGGTTCCCAGCAGTGCCAATGAGCAGGGAGAGTCCTCCATGGCCTGGTGTTCTTTTGACGTTAGTTCTGTATATTGCAGTTTCATACAAGAGGTCAGCATATTTACCTCATTGATGTTTGGTCAGTATGGTCACCTCATAAGTATTTTAGAGCATTTGCCATTGTGCCAGGAAGAGTGATAGCTTTTAGATGAGAAGAGAATAGTAAAAGCTTGTTTTCATTTTGCCCTTCCCTGTTGTTATTGTTGTTATTCTGTTGTCTGGGATCCCAATTTGATTGCGGTATATGAGGCATCACACTTGTGGCACCTGGGATCTGCCCCAGCAGGAACAAATATATGGCCTCATATTTGTAAACAGTCACTTGCCCAGGCCTAAGAAAATTTATTTTGAGTTTACCTGTGCCAGAAGGGTACTTGTTAGTGAAAAATCATTTTTCTGTGGATTCTCAGAAGTCTCTGTTATATACAGACCTGTATTCAACAACTAGCTGCTATTGTTTAGCTACCAATGGCCTTATTTATTTAAAACTATTTGTTTTATGCTATGTAAGATAACCTTCAAATCCAGTTTCATCTAAAAATGAAAGGTATTTTACTGGGAAGTGACATTTTTCTATGCTATTTGGGTCTTTTGCGGTTTGTTTGTTTTTTTAACTATTTCTTTCCAAGACCATAGACTTAAGGAAGTGTAAATCTGTTGGTTTTTTACCCCCTCCCTCCCTGAACATTGCCACCAAACCATATTTTTACTAATCCAACATTTTATCTCTCTCGTGTCTCATTGTTCCTGATAAAAGAGTGTGCGTATGTTGTGGGTATGGGTTTTGGTATGTTGATGCTTTCCATATTGAGTTCCCTATTTTGTTTGTTAGAATTTCACATAAAATGAAAGCATCTTATATAATGGAGGAAAAGGCAATGATTACTTTCTGGTATAGGTTTAAAAACAAAATTTCTTGCCACTATGATCAAAATAAAAAAATATTAAAAAATATAAAAACAAAATGTCTTATATTTTTTGGGAAGCTGCACTATTGCTCATTTGCGTCCTTAGCTCATTGATACTGAGGTTACTTTCATAGTCTTGTAGATAGAAATGTTGTCAGTACAAATAGGCAATCAAAATTGAGGACCTTATCAGACAAATTTAGGCAGAGAATTATTTTTTCTTACAAATTTCTGAAATGTGTAAACAAAGTTAATTTAAGCTGTGTATGTGCAGGGAGAAAAGATGTAGGAAGA
This sequence comes from Crocidura indochinensis, assembly GCA_004027635.1. Taxonomy (NCBI): domain Eukaryota; kingdom Metazoa; phylum Chordata; class Mammalia; order Eulipotyphla; family Soricidae; genus Crocidura; species Crocidura indochinensis. The sequence goes on from PVKC010008632.1 coordinate 4,229, forward strand.
GAAGACTAAAAAGAGAGAAATTTGAATCTTAACTAGGATTCTAAGGCACTTAGAAATTGATTGGTCAAAATAATACAGTAAAAAGGAAAGTACCTATATACTGGAGTATAAGCTTTACTAGGGTCTTACACGTTATTTGATTCTGTGCACATGCAGTGCACGTAGTCTCCAGTCATCTGCCGTCTGCTGGAAGAGGCGCTGCTTCAGCTCAGTCCACAATTCGAAGCTGAGCTGAAGAGGTAGATGGCAGAACTGAACTGAATGCCACTGAAGTATTTAACCCACAATGTTCTGCGCTTTGTATAAGACTGACAGAGTGATGATGATATCTGTGAACTCATTGATGATGACAATGTCTATGCTGATACCCTCACATCAGATACAGCTGAAGCTCTGTTTGGGCACACAGATGAGGAGGAGGAGGAATCCAGTTTTGAAGGATTTTAACCTTTATGATTTAGCTTGATTATCTGTTAAGCTACGGTTTTCTGCACTTTATATAAAGTTTTAAAGTTATTGTTGCACTAGCAACAAGAAAAATTACAGTTTTTCTTTAGCAATAAATATTGAAAAAAATTTAACCTACTGATTCCTCAATCATTATAATTGTTTTGAGTATATATTTTATTTTTGAAATTTACCAGTGGCTGCTGCATTTTCCACCTCAGTCACTAAGTTTTCACAGTTTTTAGGATAAATTTAGGGGGAATCGGCTTATACTTGAATATATATGGTAAGCCTTTATTTTCCTAAATTATAAGCATAATATACTGTGGAGAGGCCATTGCAATAATGTAGCTGGTAAGGCATTTTTTTGCCTTGCATTCAGTCAACTCAGGTTCAATCCCTGACATTCCATATGCTCCTTGATTCCACCAGGAATAAGCCACTACTGGGAGTGTGGCCCAGAAACCAGAAAATAAAATATTTAAAATGTATAGCATATGAATTTGTAGTAAAGATGAATGTGCCACAATAGCCTCCACACTAAGATATTCTTGTTTTTCTTTATAGTGCTCTGCATAGCTGCCATGATATAGTTTTACGAAGAAGCTACTTAGGGAGTTGGGGCTTCAGTATTGTTGGTGGCTATGAAGAGAACCACACCAATCAGCCTTTCTTCATTAAAACCATTGTCTTGGGAACTCCTGCTTATTATGATGGACGATTAAAGTAAGTCTTATCATATGTAATGATATAATTTGTATGTATGTGATGGTCATGATTTAGGTCAGTGTCAGCTAGTTTAGAGTCTGGGTCATCTCCAAACTGTTAACTGTTCATGTAAATAAAGTTTTATTGGAATAGGGCTACACTCATTTGATCACATATTGCTCTGGATGTTTCTGAACTATATAGTGGCAAAGTTGAGTCAGTCTGCCACTATATACTTGACAGAGATGATATGATTCACAAAGCCTAAAATATTTACCTTCTGACCCTTTACAGAAAGAAAAGCCATTCCTGAGCAACACTGACACATTATCTTTACTATCTTGTCACTCATGACTATATTTTGTTAATCTAATGATAGGAACGAAACCTATCATTACATGCAGTGTGACTTGAGAACTAGCTCTGAGCAGTAGTTCTATGACACACTAGGTCTAGTCCTGTCATTAGATGACTGCTTTATTTTTCTCTACAGCACTCAAATTTATGTACTAACATGTTTATGCAAGTCCAGAAGGGAAGGATTTGGTTGCCATTTTTGCATGTATACTAAGTTCTTAATAAATACCTAGTGAATGAAGGAACAGTAGCTTAAAGTGTGGTAGGAACAGTGATCGGTTCTTGTTTTATTGAATCTTTTTGACAGATCAGTAAAGTATTTTTTCTATTTAAGTAAAGGTTGTTTTCCTAAATAACTAAGATTTGGAAAAATGCAGAAATTTGCCCACAATCAAATAGATAAAAGTGATTACTGTAATCCCCGCTCAGTAATTCCAATCCTGAGCTTTTGCCATTAACTCCTCTGCTATTTGCATCACTGTGCAGACAGGACTTATGTGTAGCCTCTTTTCTTCCTACAAATATCAGGTGCAAAAAGAAAGGAGGAGATGGGTGATTTTAAGATGTTGGCACTTAGTTGTGGATTAAATAAACTGTTCTATAATAAATGTTGACACACTTGATAGAAAACTGCAGAAATGGTGATTATACCATTTGCAAATGAATTATAAGTAATATTGTGACAACTTGGTCAGAGTTAATAGGATCCAGATCAGTATTATATGAAGATAGGAAAATCATTATATTAGGAAGAATACAAGGAAAACTGAACTAACCTAATTCCCTTATCTAGATTACTCAAATCAGTGAGGTTTCAGTTGTAATTTTTTGTTTGTTTGTTTTGGGGCCACACCCAGTGACACTCAGGGGTTACTCCTGGCTATGTGCTCAGAAATTACTCCTGGTTTGGAGAACCATATGAGACACTGGGGGATCAAACCACGGTCCCTCCTAGGCTAGCACAGGCAAGGCAGACACCTCACCGCTTGCGCCACCGCTCTGGCCCCAGTTGTAATTTTTTTTACCTATCTCCAAAAGGAAGTTGAAGTAGCTAACAATAAAATAGCATTATTTTTATTATAAACTAATGACCAAAAGTCATGGAAGATAGTCATGTCTTCAGAATTGTCATCCATCTTTGATAATTCTGCTTGGAGCTTAAAGCTCCAGTAGCTAGCAGAAAAGAAATATCACTCATAAAACTGCTTAAGATTTCAATTGGAGTACTCAGTTAACTCTATGCACAGAGAAATAGCAGTAAAAACAATAACCCTTCCAAATATATTAAGTTGTTACTTTTTTAGTAATAGGCGAAAGATGTATACAATCTGAAGAAAAGACAGATTATAAAGTTTTAGAGTGGCAACAGATTAATTTTCTGAATTAAATTTAACTTAAGTTTATAGAAAATTATTCACCAGTTACTAAAGAGGTTTTACATTGATAGGGAGTAGCTTAGTGGGTCTGTGGTTATTCATGCTACACAAATCTCTCAGGACTAACAAGACAACAGTAACAGTCTCTCTTTGTTCTTCCAGGTGTGGTGATATGATTGTGGCTGTAAATGGCCTATCAACTGTAGGTATGAGCCATTCTGCATTGGTTCCTATGTTGAAGGAGCAGAGGAACAAAGTCACTCTCACAGTTATTTGCTGGCCAGGAAGCCTCGTGTGAAGTTTTTAAAACTTAAAATTGGATTGTGTCTTCCCTTTTTTGATGTTTTGGAAAGAAAGCCCCATAATTTGATTGTGTTTCTGGTAGTCAGGAACTACTGACATAACTGGTACACATATGCAGGACCAAAAGCTACTCAGATTGTACTTTTGTTTTTATTTCAATGATTTCCCTCAAGTTGGCCACATTTCTTTCGACTTGTATCAGTTCAACTTGAATCTCCCACTAACTCTTGAGTTTATACTCTCAGAGTCTAGGCTCCCATTTTGTCCAAGTGTGGCCTGTGATCATGAGTGAACCTGTATGAACTGTGACCAACCAGCTGATTTATGCAGACTTATGGTGGCTCTTTGTTTTCAACCGAATGAGTTACACATGCACCAAGACTGGTGTCTATGAAGCCTGTAGCAAGAGCATTTGTTGCCACTGTGGCACCTAGTACTGTGCCTGAGTACATTTTAAATTTGGATGGGAACCCCTTTACCCATGTTTTTTTGGTGCCAACATTTCAAAATTTCATACTGTTTATAAGGTGGTTTTATTCTGGCTTATTTCATTTCTATTTTAATCCCTCAGTACTCGTGGCTGATGAGACATAAATCTGCCATCACTAAAGAGGTTTTAAAAAATAATTTGCCATTATTAGGATAGTAGAGAATAAAAGATAATGTTACCCAATGACAAAGGAATTTGGAGAATAATTATAGTTTAGTGCTAGAGATGTTAAAAGCTGTACTTACTTGAATAGTCCAAAAAGCATTAAAGATTCTTTTCCAAAGGAATGTTTTATTATGTAGGAAGAGTTTTGAAGCAATTTTTTCTAAAAATGATTTTTTAGATTTTGTACTATACTTATCAACAGTCTTGGCTGGAAATGTTCTTGTGATTTATGCAGTTAAACTAGATGATAAAGCTAAAACCATATTGCTGTTATTAAATATACACTCAATATCACATCTTAGTAGGTAAAGGTAAAAATTTTATTCTGAGCAATTCTCTTTTTTGGGGGGGGGGGCCACACCCGGTGACGTTCAGGGGTTACTCCTGGCTATGAGCTCAGAAGTCGCTCCTGGCTTGGGGGACCATATGGGAAACCGGGGGATCGAACCACGGTCCGTCCTAGGCTAGCGCAGGCAAGGCAGGCACCTTACCTCCAGCCCCACCACCCGGCCCCAGCAATTCTTAATGTCTCAGAAACTTACTTTTTCCTATTCTTCTAAACATAGTTATATATTTAAAAAAAAAAAAAAAAAAAGACTATGGGACGAGTTGGGCTCTTGCCACACAAGCAACTGACCAAAGTTTGATTCCCATGGTCCAATGTGGTCCCCAGCACTTACCAGGAGTGATCCCTGAGTGCAGAGCCAGGAGTAAATGCTGAGCATTGCCAGGTGTGACACAAAAACAAAAATAAAAAGCTGGGATCGGAGAGATAGCATGGAAGTAGGGGGTTTGCCTTGCATGCAAAAGGACAATGGTTTGAATCCTGGCATCCCATATGGTCCCCCAAGCCTGCTAGGAGTGATTTCTGAGCATAGAGCCAAGAGTAACCCCTGAGCGCTGCCAGGTGTGGCCAAAAACAAACAAGCAAAAAACGAAAAGCTGATATTTTTGATCTGGAATAATAATTCTAAGGTGTTAGTATCACTCAATCATTTTAAAAACTCTGACCAGCACACTTTGTTTCTTATTTTTTCAACATAGTTGCCCTTTTCAAGAACATATAAAGAAGTAAATAAGAAAAAAATACCTTTATCTTATTGATATTGTGCATACTTGAAAAAATGTTTCGTTGTGAACTCTAGTTCAGAATCTGAGCTAACTTACAAGTGACCTCTGTAATAAATGGTATTGATAATTAGAGAATGTGTTTCAGAATACAGTATATTCTGAAGCATAACCACTTTCTTTTCATATTTAGCAATTGCATTTGAGAGTAAGCATGTCATTGAATATCCATTACTTTTATAATGATTTTTAAAACATATCTTGAATAAATAGTGGCAGTAATTGCCACTAATTTGTTCAACTTGTTAGCTATACTGTATTTTTATCATATAACCAAGATACAGTGGAATGCCCCATACAGTATATTACTGTTATATGATTAATTTTTGAAGCAATTTGATATTAAAATGCTTTGATATTTGAATTGACATGGAACAGTTTGTTTTCTTGCTCCTCAATTAGAATTTTGTAATCTACTTTGCTATTTTTTTTAAACAGTTTATAAGAATGCATTATTTCTTGGGAAGTGGTTATCCATCAACAAATATCCTGAGATGTTAAATTGAAATCAGTGCTATAATGAGTATTTTGAAAAAAGAATTTTTCAATTTTTTATCATAAACATCTTGGAATCAAGCTGAAGCCATCAGTTTTTATTACAAAAAGCTAAGGCTTTTGGTTAGAATATTTGATGATAGAAATTTGTTCATAAATTGTTACTGGTTAAGTATTTGAATTTCCTCATTTTAAACTTAAATGGTTAAACATTTTGATTTTCTGTGCCTTCCCTTTAAATTATTTTTGAGTTTTTAGATGTGTTTAAACAATGCTGTGATAATTATCCAGAATGGAAATAAAAGCCCCCTTTCCATAATAGTAGTTTTGCCTCTTTGCTAAGCAGCTGATATGAACTCACTGTTTGATCTTCATTTTGTGCCAAACACCCACTTACACCCAAACACCCAAGTTTAAAATTTCAAGACAAAAACCACAGTCTCACTCTCATTTCTGTCAGCAGAACACGTAGGATCCCTGCTGCCTTCCAAAGTGCTGTCCATGCAATACCTCTGGACTGCTTTGTCTAGTATGTGTGGCTCTGGAGCACCTAGAATGTGCTTCATGTTGCATGTCGATGCGACAGTGCCTTGGATATCACAGGTGACTCTGTGGTAACATTGATCTTCCATTTTTTACTTAACAGGCTCCCTGTGGCCCCCAGGCCTGCCTTCACACAGGCTTATGGTTTCTCTGTTCTGTATTTCCCTCAATGCAAGTGTTCAGGTAGAGTTTGAAAGATGCCCCACCTAGTTCTCTCTTGCATTTGTGTATCGCTTTCAGGAGAATTAGTGTCCTTGTAATGAAGGTTGGATGGTTTTTGTATTTGCATTTATTATTATCCTGACCATGTTTAAGTACTGGTAGGTAACTCCACTAATGCCTACATCTGTAACGCTTGCATTTGTGGATTGAAGATTTTTTTATGCACCAAAACCTGGGCCCTTCGGTATGAAATTTATGCTTTTCAAGGCTTTGCCTACTTTAATCTATCAGCCCTTCTTTGTTTTGTTTTATTTTTTGTTTTGGGGCCAAGCATGGCAATCCTCGGGTTATTCCTGGCTCTGCACTCAGCAGTCATTTCTGGCAGAGTTAGAGGACCATATCAGGTATCAAGGATCAAATCCAGGTCAACTACTTGCAAGGCAAGCTTCCTACCCCCTCACTCCAAACTTAGAAGCTTTTAAGCTTTCAGAATAGTTTTTCTAAACCCTTATTCTGATCCTTTTTTTTTTTTTTAATTTTTTTTTTGGAATCATCTTTTTTACCTTAATTTTTCTCTGTTTAAAATTCTTCAGTGCTTCTTCATTATCAGTAGGAAAAAGTCAGACATTGGCTGGGCACCTGTAAAGTTTAAAGGCTTTTCACTCCTGACTCCTTCTCTGCCTTACTTTCCACGCTTCCTGGACTCTGTAACATACTACTCATTCCAGTATCTGGGTGGACTGACTTGCTCAGTGACTTTACCTTGTTGGGGAAATCTTTTGTTCTCTAACTTCTTTGAAAAGGTTTGACCCTGTTTTTATGGTCAGTGAGCATGCAGTTGGAAGAAGAAAGCAGAAACCTACCTGGGAAATATTTGATTGCTCTTATCAGTGCTTTTTGAAACAGCATTGAGTACCAAAGACTGTGTCTTTTGAAACCCAAGATCTTCCCAGAGGAAGGATCTATATGGCATATCTTTTCTTCTGTTCCAGGATTCTGGCCCTGTCAGCATGTCAGAGCTAGTTGTCAGGGCCCCTTAGGCCCTGGCATTGGCCTACCTTGCACAAAGCTCTGACCTTTTAGTAGACTTACTGTTCTTGAAATTGTGACAGTGTTTCACAGTCCCAGTCAGAGATGTTGTAGGATAGACTGTTGGAATTGGACTTCTATTGTATCCTCTTGGTTAGGTGATAGTTACAGGTTTGGAGGAAGAAGGATGACAAGAAAAAATGCCATTTTCCTCATGTCATATCTAGGGTGTGATCTGTCAACATGTTTCTGGCTGTTGTTGACTTCGCTTACCTCTTCCCTCCTCCCCTCCCTTCACCCTGTTCCTCCTCTTCTTCCTCTGTGCTCTGTCCTTCTCTCTTCTCTCCTCTCAATACATATATACATTTTTGAACAGAAATCTCTGTTCTCAAACTATGGCTATTTATGCTTTTTCTGAGCTTCTCAGGGAAGTAAAGGGCCCACTGGCATTGGCAATTGAGTCCTTGTGGGTGGAAGAAGGAAGTCTTTGGTCATGACTATCAAAAAAAGACCACTTGTCTTTTTTCCCCTCCATGACTGTTTTTGCATAGTAAAATATCCCAAAAGAGTTACCACCACTTTGTGCTCTTTCACATTTTTAAAAAATTTTATAATGGTTTCTTTTTTTTTTTTAATTTTTTTTTTGTTTTTTTTGGGGGGCCACACCCAGTGACGCTCAGGGGTTACTCCTGGCTATGTGCTCAGAACTCGCTTCCTGGCAGGCACGGGAGACCATATGGGAACCAGGGGATCGAACCGTGGTCTGTCCTAGGCAAGGCAGCAGGCACCTTACCTCCTGCGCCACCTCCCGGCTCCCAATATAATGATTTCTGACAGAAAATAGTGTACAAATATTTTGTTTTCTGTCTGGTTTGTGAGTTACATCTGTTGGTTCTTAGGGCTTGCTCAAGGATCACTCTAGTTCAGTGGTTGGCAACCATTTTTTTCAACTGAGCCAAATCTCGCCAAAAACACGATTGAAATTTATTTTGAGAGCCACATTTGGGGGGGGGGTTGTTTTTTTGTTTGGCAGCGCTCAGGGGTTACTCCTGGCTCTATGTTCAGAAATTGCTCCTGGCAGACTCAGGGGACATATGAGATGCCGGAATTCGAACCTCCTGCACGAGAGGCAAACACCTTACCTCCATGCTATCTCTCCGGCTCTGAGAGCCACATTTTTAAAACCGAAAATACATAGGATGGTACACTGTTTCTAGTTTTAGTTAGTTTTTATTGAGAATATTCTGCATGTAAGTATCCACATAGGTCGGGAGGATACAAATAACACAACTAATAAAACAAAAACTTTAGAATGATATTATTTAATGATAACATTAAATTCCATAAAGTTTGCCTAACCATGTAGAGAAAATTACATCCTGACAATGACTGACAAAGTCACAAACACTAATGTGAACATTGGCCTTGCATTTCCTTGGATAGTTTGAGTAAGTCAGGTTTGAATGTTGTTTTTCATTTTTGGCACGATTCCAGGTTCTCATCAATCAGACGATTTCTCAATTTACTCTTGATAAGATTCATGCTTGAAAATGATTGTTCACATAAATATGTAGACCCAAACAAGGAAATAACAGCAAACGCTAGCTTTTATAGTTGATTATATGAGTTAGGAATACTATTCCAGATTTTAAAAATCAACATATCTTCCTTCTCCAGGTCTTTCAAAACAGAGCACTTGTGCTTTGAACTAAGTTCACATTTGCATTTCTCCAATCTTCCTAAATTAGCACAAAGATGTTCAAATTTCAAGCTCCATAGTTCTTTGTTTTTTTGAATCCAGAAATTGCATTTCAAAGTTGCCAATGTCGATATTAAAGGGAGAAAAATTTAATTCCTTTACAGTGGCATCCAGAGGTTTTTTAACAAAGGCCAGCGTAACTTTGCTGTTTCTGAAATCCTGAAACCTCTTGAGAAAAGCTTCCCTCATATTTAAAAGTGCTGTTTTAAAATAGGTAATGTCAATATCAGAATTATTTTCTTGGCGGTGTTTCAACAGGCTTGGAAGGTGAATCAAAGTTTCTCTGTCAAAATTTTGAACAGAAACAGATAATTTGTTTTCAAACAAAATAACTTCTAACAGAAAGAATTGTGCTTCCTTTCCCCTGTAGTTTATTAGTAAGCTGATTTAGATGTGAAGTAACATCCATCATGAAATACAGTTTTTGAATCCACTGATCATTTGTTAATTCTGGATAGTGAACACCCTTCTCGAGGAAAAATGCTTTGATTTCTGATAATAAGGAAGCAAATTGTTTCAAAACATTTCCTCTTGATAACCAAAATGTGCTGAAAATTTGAAACCCTACAATATGGAGATGAAACAGGTAAAAGAAAAACCTTTTAACAATCTTTAAAAGCAAGGACAGTGTTCCAGAGAAAAGTAGTGATTTCACTGAAAGGAAAAAAAATCTATCCACACTTTAGTGTGTACTGCAAATAACCAAACTAAAATACACACAAAAACAAAAACGGCACTTTGTTAAAGGCATATGATATATCATAAAGGAATTATGATAGAGTGCCTGAAACATTTTAAAACTAATTTTTATTTAAGCATATTTGTTACAAAATTATTTGTACTTGAGTTTCAATCATAGAATGTACACCGCCCTTCACCAGTGCACTTTTCCCACCACCAATGTCCCTTGTTTCCTTCCCCTTCACCCTCCTCTGCCTATGTCAGGGGCAAGCATTTTGCTTTGTTCTCTCTATCTCTCTTTTCCTTTATGACACTGAGGTTTGCAAAATTTCCTTTATGACACTGTGGTTTGCAATGTTGTTGATTAAAGGGGTCCATGCATGTTACTTACCCATTTTTAGCATCCAGTTCTTGTCCAGAGTGATAAGTTCCAACTATCAATGTACCTTTCTCTATTCTAACTTTTTATGGCCAGCTTCCTATCATGGACTAGTCCTCCTGTCCCTCATCCCTATTTTCTCTAGATATTATTACCATATTGTCATTTATTCTTAATATGCCACAAATGATTATTCTGTGTCTACACCTCTCCTTCTGACTCATTTCACTCAGAATAATAATCTGATGTGTTGATGTATGTACAGATGATGCACTCTGCATGGCTCAGTGTTTTTGTGTAGTCACAAGAAACGGAAGTTACACACCCATACATTGTATCCACTCGTTGTATGATAGACTGGATTAAAATAAACTCCCTGCTGAACTAAACTCTGACAGATGTCACAGTAAAGATAATTTGTGAAATTCACAATTGTGATCAAATCCAGGCTATTCACAACCCTGAGTGAGAGTATGGATGCCCACTACTAGTATCTTCTCCAAGAAGAAGTGAAGTGGCTGTTCATGGGAAGGGTGCTCTCTCGCCTTGTTGGCAAGAGGGAAGAAGTAATGGAGTTCCTGTGAGAGCAGAACTCTGACTTTGTACAGCTCCAGTTGAACAAGAAATGGGTAGCTAAGCTTGTGTATTTGGAAGACATTGTTCGTTTTCTCTATGAATTTAATATTTCTCTGCAGGGGAGTTTCACAAGTAGTTTTTACAGTGAGACAGAAGATGGATTGTTCAAAAAAGGATCTGATTCTGGGATAGCTATGACTCAGATGGAGATATTGAAATGTTTCCACTCTTGCAAAAAATTTCTGATTGGCACTTATATTATGCAGAAAGTCATAATCAATATGAAAAACAGCATTTAAAGGCATTAGCTCACAACTTTAATCATGAGTACTCTGAACATGAGAATCCACGGAAAAGAAAACTCTGGGTTGAGAATCCTTTCATGGAAGATGCCCACTCTTGTGCAAAATAAAATAGGTGTTTTAAGATCACTCCAGGTACTGTATTTCTAAGCCTCACCCAACCTGGTCTGAAGAAGCAGGGTAGCAGGAAAGAAATAAAAAACCAAGATACCAGGAAAGGATGATCATGGAGTCCATGGCCTTTTATCTTGCACTCTCTGTCTCGAGCCTAAAAAGCTAGAACACCTCTTTCTTTATTAAAACCAATTCCCATTACCAGGAGGCTTCAGGTGGTGGGGAGGGGGAGAGAAAGAGAGAGAGAAGTACATATTCAGTGGACTTTTACATATCAAAGGAAGAGGTTTAAGAAAGGATGATGTGGGGCTGGAGAGATTGTGCAGAAGGTCATTGATTCAAATCCCGGCATCCATTATGATCCCCCGAGCCTGCCAGGAGCGATTTCTGAGTGTGGAGAATGTGAGCGCTGCTTGGAGCCGGCCCCAGGGGCTGCACTGACAGAGGCAAGGAGCAGAGTCCTGACTCCTGCATGGTCCATCTGGCACACAGAAGAGCCAAATTAAAAGTGTAAAGAGCCACATGTGGCTCGCGAGCCACAGGTTGCTGACCACTGCACGGTCTAGTTGATTCTTGGAAGAACATATGATGCACCTGGGATTGAACCCAGGTCCAGCTCCGTACAAGGCAAGTGCCCTGTCAAGTGTATTATCATTCAGTCCCAAAAGTTATATAAATTCACACTATTCTCCACCCAGCTTCAGTTATTGAAGTTTTACTTTCTGTTTATATCAACTTTCTGATCTTTCCTTGTACATCTTTATAATTACATATTTACCTTTCAAATGTTTTATTGCTGTGCATACTGTTCAGTTACATAAAAGGCGTCCCGAATAGTTGGTCTTCTGTATCTAAATGCATTTGCTCCAGTAACATTCATTTTTCTTTTTTTTTTTTTTTTGTGGTTTTTGGGTCACACCTGGCAGTGCTCAGGGTTACTCCTGGCTCCATGCTCAGAAATTGCTCCTGGCAGGCACGGGGGACCATATGGGGCACCGGGATTCGAACCGATGACCTTTTGCATGAAAGGCAAATGCCTTACCTCCATGCTATCTCCCGTGCCCCTCATTTTTCATTTATGATGTTGGTTTTCACTACTGTCTATTTAATAACTGGCAGTTTTATGCTTGTTATGTAGTTGCTGGACTACTTCTTCTGGTTTATTTTGTTTTCTTTTTTGGGTTTCTATGAACACCTCAAAAGGAAAAATTCAGGTCGGAGAGATAGTATAGTGGGTAGGGAATATGCTTTGCATAAGATCCACCCTGATTTTATTGTGGCTCTACTCTGTTCCTCATATAGTCCCTGAGCACTGCCAGGAGTGATCCCTAAACACAGAGCCAGGAGCAAGCCCTAAGCTCAGCTGGATGTAGCTCTAAAATAAACAAACAAAAAAAAACGTCTCCATCTGCCCAGCAGTTTCTCTAGGACTATGGTTCTGTATCAAGCCTCAGTGCACAGAGGGATCACCTGGATTGCATTTAAAAGAACCTGGTACTGATTTGGTTGCTCTGGGAAGGGACTTGGCCTTTGGTTTGGTTTGGACATGGTGGGGCTGTCGGATAATGAATAACCCAGGTGGCTGTGCTGGTCCACAGTTCTACTTGTCATGTGATGACTTTTGCTCCACATGTTAGTCAACATTGTTGACAATATCATCTGGGCCAAATCCAGATGTCAACATATTGTTGACAAACAACATATTGATGACTAGTAAAGCCCAGTGTCTTCTCAGATTTGCTGGCCCTTTTAGTCTCTTCTTTGTTGTGTAGCTGACCATTTTCTAATGGGCTCTTTATATTTCACTTGATTGAATTTTTGGAATTATTTATTCTACATATTTGTAGTTAATACAAATACATTTCCTCAACTTATAATTTCTCTTTACAATTGCATAATGATATAATAAACTGGTTTATTTTTCTAATGTAGTCAGATGCATTGAAAGAATATAAGAAAATTATTTTTAGGAGTCAGAGATAACTCAATGTATGTTTTGCATGCAGAAGACCTTGATTTGTCTCTAGCCACTAATATGGTCCCCTGAACAAAAGCTGGGGTCCTGAACCAGTGAGTGTGTCCCCAAAACAAAAAAAAAAATGCTCTTTTATTACTAAATCTACTTTTAGAATTTCTTCTGTCATTGTTTTTTGTTTGTTTTGGTTTTGTTTTTTTTTTTCCAATTTTGTGCCAGAGTCTCGAGAGCCAGAGCTATAGTTCCAGGAAGCCAATGACAATTGACTACGGTCTTTCTTGAAAGGGTGGTGCCCCTTTATGGCCAGTGCTGAACTGCTGGGATAATTAATATGGTAATATAGGACAAGAATATTGTACTTTAAATTTCCTCTAGCTCTCTTTTCATATTCTATTCTACTGCTCTGTACACTTGGTGGCTAGTCTTTGTGCCATTTAACAAAATGTCTCAAGTTGCCTTCCCTCTGTACCCCAAAATAACCCCCACTCGCCTTGATGGTCTAATGTGGCAGCAGATTTGTACTTACGCTCTGCTTTCTTCTCCACTTGGTTGTTGTTACCACTTTATTTTGACTAATTAATATTTCGCGCGTGTGTGTGTGTGTGTGTGTGTGTGTGTGTGTGTGTGTTTCTAGCTCTGCACTCAGAAATCACTCCTGGCAGGCTTGGGGACCATGTGGGATACCAGGAACTGGACCCGGGTCCACCCTGGGTCTGCAAGGCAAATGCCCTACCAACTGTGCTATCAGTTCGGTTCCTAGGTTTTGTTTCTAAACTATGTAAAATCCAGACACACAAACACAGTCCCAACAGTTACTGTTCCCATTACTGTCTCTCAAAGAACACCTGAGAAACAGTAGAGAAAGGTTCAGGGTAATGTTGACCTCGAGGTTCTGGGAGTTGAAGTTGCCATCTGAGAGAAGGAAAGATTTCACAGACGCCTGGCATTGGAATTACTCACCCACTTCCATTGGGGGGGGGTGTCACACCCACCATCGCTCAGGGGCTACTCCTGGCTCTGTGCTCAGAAATCGCCCCTGGCAGGCTTGGGGGACCATATTGGATGCCAGGATTCAAACCACTGTCCTTCCGCATGCAAGGCCAGTGCCTTACCGCTATGCTATCTCTCCGGCCCTCCATCTTGTTTGAAGTTCCTATAGCAAATTTTGTTTTGTTTTCCAGAGCAAAAGTACAGTTCCTTTAGGATCACTGTCAGCAACTTTCCAATGTATACTTATATAAAAACAGGCTTTTCTTTTCCCTTTTAGAATATTTTAAATGTATCTTTGTTTTAGGGCCACACCAGACTGCACAGGGCTCACTTCTTGCTCTTTGCTAAGGGATCATCCCTGGTGGTGCTGGGAGGGCCAAATCCAGATGGGCTACATGCAATACAGGTACCTTACCTACTGTACTATCTCCAACTCCCAGAAACAGATTCTTTAGAAATAGTTAGAAGATAGATTGAGAAGGTTCTTCAGCCTCCTGTGTAGTCTGAGCAGTTTTCAAGCAGCAAGGGACTTAGTCCCTATCTCATACTTTCTCACCTGCCCTGTACTCTGTATATTTTGTTTCTGTCACTTCTGAACTGAATTCTTTCTTATATATTAAAACAGACTGCTAATTTTGGATTCCTCAGATGTATGAAGCTTTAATTTGAACCTAACAACCTGGACTTCAGCTTCTTCTAAGAAGTAGTAAACTCGATTTTCATACCCTTGTACAGTTGAGCAAAGCCTCATTAATTCAGACTTATTCCAAACTGCTTCTATAGGTGTAGGCTCTAACTCAGGCTGGCTCTCATTGTTAGCATTCTAGAATAGAAGATAGAGTAGCCTTAAAGCACAAGTACACTGTCTCCAACTTACCTCAAGCACTTGAAGATGACTCACATTGGAGCTGGAGTCATAGTACAGTGAGCAGGGCATTTTACCTTACATGTGGCTGACCTGTGTTTAATTCCTAGCACCCCATATGATCCTCTGGGCATATGATCCCCTGGTCACACTAGGTGTGATAAAAAAAAAGGAAGAAAAATAATACATGACCCATATTCTATGGTGTCAGTGTTTCAGCCTCATGTGGTTGGTCATGTAATGAGAATTTATTCAGCACCCACTTATGAGCATAATACATAGCTAGGCTCTGGATTCCTTTGTTTTGGTTTGGTTTAGGGGCTATATCTAGTAGTGTTTAGAACTCTCTCCTAGTCTTGCTAGGGGGACAATATGCAGTGCCAGTGATCAAATCCCAGTTTGCTGTGTGCAAGGCAAGTAAGTACCTTACCTGCTGTGCTATCCTTCTTTACCTGAATCACTTTATAACATTTATTTTTATCTGGTAACCCAATTTCTTTCATTTGTCCATATTTTCTGGTAGACAAACCATAAAGATTACACTGGGAATGACACTGTTCTGTAGTTATGGGCTAGAAATTCGTGCTTTCTACCTTGTTTGTATTCTCTTATTTTTTCTCATAAGGACTCATGATTCTTATGTGATGTTTACATTTTGCAGTATAAATTTCATCCACTTGACTGTGCTACCAACTGATTTCAGTGGCAACATGAAACCTCTTTAGAAGTAGAGTAGGCACGTGAATGCAGTCTTCTAGTTCTAGGCCTCTGGTTAGAGATGCTAAAACTTCATCAAATGCCAGAGTCAAAGACAGACCATAGAGACACAGCCCATAACTTTTCTCCTTGTGCTAGAGCAGGTGGCCACAGCCCTGGCAACTGTGGTTTTGTGTGGCACTCATGTCTTCTTTTGAAGCTTGACAAAGTCATTCACCTGCAAATTGTGCTTTGTCATTTGGGCTGTTTTGCAGAATTCTCTTAGAGCCCACTTTGTTTTCTTCTATCAGGTTTCCAGTGAAGAGAAAATCCAACCACTGAGCCCTAGTTCAAGAGTGGTCAAGTGGAACACAGCTGTTCTTCAGATTAACAAGGCAGAGGGCAATGATTAACCCGGGTCAGAGTTCTAACGGTAGAGGCAGTTATGAAAAATACACATTGTCTTGATGAGCTCTTTTGGGGGAGGGGGGCACACCTGGTGATGCTCAGGGGTTACTCCTGGCTGTGTGCTCAAAAATCGCTCCTGGCTTGGGGGACCATATGGGATGCTGAGGGATCGAACTGCAGTCCATCCTAGGTCTGCTGCGTGCAAGGCTAATGCCCTACCTCTGTGACACCACTATGGCCCCAGACTCGATGTTCTTTAAAAATCTTATGTCCCTCATGACTCTAGCAACTCGAGAATGTCCAGGTCATTCATGTGTTCAAACACAAAATCACTGCAGCCCTACCTGCCAGCTGCCCCCTAGATCCTTGCTTGGAAGCCCAGCTGTTAGACAAGGGTCAGGACACACACAAAACCCCAGTTCAACCTTTGGCACTATGGACCCCTTCATCACTACAGGGAATGGCCCTGAAGGGCCCTGAGTATTGCATTGTCCCGGTTGGTCAGGTGTCACTGGATCCCCTGCGCATTACTTGGGACTCTGCCCCTGCCTGCCTAGATCCAAGTCATATCTGACCTGTGGATGGCACTGACTAAATTCTTGGTCCTGCTGCCCAATCCTTCCTGGAGTAGGTGGTATCTACTGTGGAGCATGCTCAGCAGCCAAGCTCAGCCTAGGGAAACTGACTTATCTGCTTGCCCCTATGTGAGTCCAAAGGAAATAACACCCGTGTCTTGGAGTTCCAGTGCCCAGCAAGATCTTTACTACCATTGGTCCAAGCTGTAGACTGGGAGGCCCTTGTCCCAATGACTGCAGAGCAGTCACTGGGTAACCTGGCTCTTATGCATGCTGGAATGTCTTCATGGTAGGAACATTCTGCTTCAATTACGACTCCCCACTGTGGGCATGGTTTAACTACTGGATTTCTTTCTCAGCATGATTCCTCTCACAGCCAAAGATGGAAGCTCCTCACGTGTTACTTTTTGTTCTGTTGGGGGCAGGCGCACCAGGAGAGACTCAAAGCATACTCCTAGTAGGCTTCTGAGACATAGGTGGTGCTGGGTTTCAAGTCCAGATCAGGACTTTCACTGGCCCCTTCACTTGTAACTTTTATCATTGTGCCATTGACAAAAGACTCATTCATCTTTTCCTTTCATTGGACATATGTTTAGCACTGCTGCCATACTCTCTGTGGCATTCAGAATTTACCCATTCCCTGGACCACGTCAATGGCTCTGAATTTGCTTTCTTACAGAGACATAAGAAAAAAGATGAAGAAATACTACAATTTTACATAGATGGACCTTACACAGCAGCCCTTGGCATGGTGGGGGGACTCTTACATGCTAGGCTCATGCCTACCTGGAACACTCCTGAACTCCTGATCCAGAAAAACTTAAGCCAGGAAAACCAACAAGGACTGCACTCTGGGAAAGAATTATGAGAGGAGGTGAGCATGCTCGCCTGGCGAACACAGGTCTGAGTACACATGGAGACTGGTGGGATGCATTCATTACAAGTGGTCCCTTGTCTATGTGCTACAAGCTGCCCCTCCCACTTTGTGACAGCAGCACTAGTTTTGTGGATACAAACCGGGCATCCAGGTACACATCTGAATGGCCTGTTGGTGGTCACAACTGCCCACCACTGGGAGATTTGGGACAAGCCTGGACTGAGTTTCCCTCTGCCTCCTCAGAAATAAAATTATTTAAACTTCCTTGAAAATGGACCTTGGGCTTCTCTTACTAACTGTCCAGCCGCAATTTCTCAACATCCATTGTTTGAAGTAACTTGTGGGGAATACATGCCTCAAGGACTTAAGCGCCCCACACCCCACCCCACTCCACCCTGCAGTTCATCTGATGTCCTAATCTTGGCACATGCTGCGAACTCTTCTGGCATCCTTACCCTGGAAAGCCTAATTATACTGGCTGCCAGCCTGTGACCTCTGCACCCCAGGGTGAAATGATTCCCTCCTTGCCTGTGTTTGCCGGCTCGTGTTCATAAAGGGTTGCTGTGGAGAGATCTGCATGGGCCTCTCAGCCGTTTCCTCCCCATTGCAGATGCTGGGTGGCCTGCCTAATGCCAGGGTAGGTGCAAGGCATTCTCTTGTACCAGTCATCTAGCGGCATCCAGAACTCTTGGTTCTTGGGCTGGAAACAAGCTCCTTTAAAGTCCCTGGGTGAGGGCTTAACTTGTCTTGCCCCGCCCTCTCTGAATGCTGCCCCCCACCCCTACTTTAGGACCTGTGAGACATTCTAGCCTCAGGCACTTTCCTTGCACCCACGGGCGCCTTCTCCACCTAGAGCTTGTGGTTCAGCACCTGGGAAAAGGAGTTAAAGTCAAGTTTCCCTTTACAGTGGAGCTGCAGGCCTTAGTATTCCCAGGTATGGGGAAGGTAAGGGTCGCGCCCTCTGGTGGCAGGACCGAGCGCGCACCCCAATTGAGCTCCCCACTGTTTGCAGTCTTAATGCTGGGTTGAGGGGATGCGGCTGTAGGGAGGCTAAGGCTGGCAGTGCCCTGTGGAGAAAGGAGGGAACTGGTGTGCCTCTCTCCTGTATGCAATAATATCCTGTATTCCTGTAAGAATAAAACAAATGCAAAAGTGTGGAAATACTTCCCAGCTTCTTTGTGGGCCTTTCTCCATGAATAAGATGGCAATTGGGCTTGTTGGCTGTGTGTGAGCGTAGAATCTATGGTTAGGGTTCTTTGAATGTCAGTGTTACTGAGGTTTTCATAATTATGTACCTTCAAGAGATCTTCAATGTAATTCTGATCATAGTCCTCCAAAAATGACTCAGATTAAAAGCTTTTGCTGGCTCTTTAGACTGTGGGCCTGCAATTATAGAAAATGAACTGCATTTTAGCTTTCCATTGAAATTAATAACAACGGTTCCCCAGTTGACTCTCGTGAATAGTTAATGGAATAAACAGGATACTTCAGTAAAATATGGGTGGGGAAACCATTTGAGCAAGATTCTGGGTTTCAAATGGGAAAATAATTCATATAATGCAAACCTATCTCATGCACTTTGTACATTAGATGTTTCTCCTAAATAAAAACCAGACTATTTAACAAATGATTAACAAAATGTAAGTGCCAGTGCAGAGCTCTGCTGAAAACTGAACTCAGGAGGTCATCCAGCGCATGATCTGCAAGAGACCTCAGGGTCCATCTGACAGAGGAGAAAGGCAAAAAGAAGCAGTTCTGATTTGACAATAAAATAATTCAAGTTCTTGGAGCTTACAAGCTCTTAGTAGGTACCAAGCCTGGGGAAAATGAAATCTGCTATTGACCTAAAGGCAAGCAAACCCCTTAGAATAACTGAGCATTTTTGGTATAGAAAAGTAGGTCAAGCAACTTACCCACTGAACCCCCTTGGTCTCCAGCCAGAACCACTTTCTGTTAGAGCCACCACTAGGCTCAGGATGGGGGTGGGGAGTGGTGTCACCTTGTGCCTCATTGGTTGATACCTCCCACCTCTTCTCCCAAATCCCTGTGCTTGGTGGTTCCACTGAGGAGAGATTTTACTGTGGTGGCTTAGGTAATAGTTCCATTTTGAATTCTTCCCACCCAACATCCCAAGTATCTGCTTCTGGTGGGAAAAATCCTGTCAATTAGGGGAGTTAGGCAGAAGGGAGATATTTCAAAAGTAAGGCCTACAAGCTGCTGGTGCATTCAGAGAAACCAGAGAAGATGAAAAGAATTGAAATGGCTGAAGCAATAGTACAGTGGGTAGTGTATTGCCTTGCATATGGTTGACCTGGATTCTATCTTTAGCACCCTTTATGGGTCCCCTGAACACTGCCAGGAATGACCCTTGAGCATAGTAGTAAGCCCCGACCGAGTACAGCCCAGTGTGGAATGAAAGAAAGGAACAGAAGGAGGAAGGGGTTTGTAAGCAACCTTAGAGTAGAAGCACAAGAAGATAGAGCTTTCTCCTATAGAATCTCTGTTTCCTGAGCTCTTACCCACCCACCCACATACCAGAGATACATCAGGGCTGTATCTTTCACTCATGCTCAACCCTTGTTTAGCCCAACCCCTGTTGGGCTAACAGACATGGAAACTAACAGACATTAGGAACTAACAGACATGGGGGGTGGGAATCTTGCTGTAGCTCAGCAATTGGGAAACAATGACTTAGACAATATTGGAAATGGACACCTCAGAAACTAGAGATGAAGGATACTGAGGGTAAGCCAACCCAGGTTTGATCCTTGGAGACCCAAGTGGTCCAAAGCCCTCCAGGAGTAACTCCTGAGCACCACTCACTAGATGTGGCCCCAAAACAAAAAAGGGGAAAAAAACAGAAAAGGTGTAAAAGAAGAAGCTGACACCTCAACTGAAAAAAGAGTAAAAAGGACCAGTGCTGGTGGGGTTTTGGGAAAAGGGACCCTCATCCCTACAGGTGGGAACATTGGGTGGCTCAGGCTCTAAGGATAGTAATATGAAGATTTCATGAGAAAAAAAAGAATAGGGCTTCCATATGACCAATAAAGTCTACTTTTGGAGGTATCTACCCCAAAAGCCCAAAAACACTATTTCTAAAAAGTATTTGTGCTCCTCTGTTTATTGCAGAAATATTCACAGTAACCAATATTCTGTGAATATCTAGAGACAACCCAGAGTCCAAAAAGGGATGAATATATAAAGAAACTATAAAAGGTACTAGAGGCATAGTATATTGGGTTAGATGCTTGCCATACACATAGCTAACCCAGGCTTGATCCCAACATCCCATCTGTTCCCATGAGCCTGCTAGGAGTGATCCCTGAGTACAGAGCCAGGAGTCATAGCACAGTGTGTCCTAAACCAAAAAAAAAAAGAAAAGAAAAGAAAAGGAAAGAAAAGGAAAGGAAATGGGTTAAAGTGATAGCACAGCTTTACCTTGCATTGCAGCTGATCTAGGTTTGATCCCCAGCATTCTGTATTGACCCCTTAGCACCACCAGGAGTGATTCCTGATTGCAGAGCCAGGAATGAATCCCGAGCACTGTTGTGTGTAACCCCAAAACAACAGCCAAAAAGGTAAAAAAAAATATGCACATAATGTGTTCCGCTCAGGTAAATCCCAAAATTTGCTGCTATGTGGATGGAACTAGAGCATATCATGTCTTGATTTTCTGGCGATGAAGAGAATTTTGTTCTTCCTTAAAAAAATAATAGTTTTAATTTTAGGCACCAAGGTTTAAATATTGATGGCAGGATTTTATGCAAAAAGCATTCTAACATTCTCCACCAGTGTCAGCTGCCGTCCACCATAACCTAGAACCTCGATGGCAAACCTATGGGAAGGCCCGCAATTAAGATATGTGGCGCAGTGGGAGGGGGTTGTGCTGGTGTCTGCTTTGCAACTCACCTGGCAGCAGGGTCAGACTGGTCATTGGGCGGATCGGTAATTGTGCGACAGTTTGGGCACTCCGACTCAGAAAGGTTAGCCATCACTGTTAGAGAATCCCCCACCTAATCCACAGCCCCCTCCCTCCTCCAGTGACATACTTCCTACTAAAGATCAATTCTCAGTTTCTTTTGTCTTTGGGCACTTTTGGTTTCTCTACTAAGCTACTTCATATCTCACTTCAGAGAGATCTTTCTTTATCTGCCTCTTTACTTCTCACTACCTTCCCTCATCACGATACTCTCCAGACCCATTCACATAGCAGCAAGGTGCATGCATACCACGAAGATTAAAAAACAACCCGTGTTGGCAGGGTGTATGGAAAAAGAAACCTGCAGCCACTGCTGGTGTAAATGTCATCTGATGCTTTGAGAAATGGACCTCTCTCAAAACAAGAACCAAAACACCCTAGGAATTGAGTTCTAGTAAGAGTCTTTTCGATGGAAAGAGAATTAGGCATACGGAGAAAGGCAGACATGGCAAAAGAAGGCAAATAGAACCAAACACACAATAGCTAAGAATCAGCAAGTTACAGACATGCCTTTGAAGACAGCAGTTATTTCCCTCTTGCCTCCAAGTGAAAAGTAGCCACTTCTTTCTCTGGAAACTCTGAGAGCACAGGTGCAATGATGCATCTGCCACCACAGTTTAGGCCTCAACTAGGCCCAGGCCCTGTCTAGTACCCACTACAGCTGTGGCCTGGAGCTGAAGGAACCTCGATGCCTAGACCCTGGTGGTTAGTATAGTTGAAGATTCAAGTACAGCTTCGAGGAGGCTAGTCAGTCAATACCATCATACTGAGGTAGAGTAGATGTGGGAGACAATCTAAACAAAGTGGCAAAGGACAGTAAGGGAGAGTTTGGGTTTGTCCCAGGAGTCAGAGCTTCAAGAGGTTCTGAGGAGCCCATGGGAGCTGGGAAAAACATTTAGGTGTTTTTGTTTGTTTGTTTAACCCTCCCCAATATACTTATTTAATATAACCATCACAAGGATTGAACAGACTTAATTTAAAATGAAGAAAAAATTTAAAAACTGATAACACAAGTGGAGACATGAAATCCTGTACAGAGATATAGACAGAGGGAGAGACAAAGGGAACAGCTGAAGGGAAGAGATCCAGACTAGACAAGAGAGGTTCTTAACCAGAGACTGACCAGCTTTATCCTAGCTGCAGGAAGAACCAGGAAGCTGTGTTCTGCTCATGTCTCATAAGATTGTATTTGGGGATGGAGAGATATACAGCAATTAAGGTGCTTTCTTGCATGTGGCTGGCCTGGGTACAAGTTCCTGACACCTTCGGGTCCCCTAAGCATCATCAGGAGTCATGTCCAAGCACAGAGCTAGGAGTAAGCTCTGAGCATTGCTGCTTAGGACTCCAAAATAATAAAATAGAGTACCCTATTAGGTGCTTTGAGACACCTTTATAGTGGAACAATGTCCTCCATTCCCTAGTAAACTCCCATGGGCAGCCTTTCCCCAGATCAGTAGAATAGACACAGCATTCACTGTCCATAAGCAAGAACTGCCTCAGGTCTGAAGCATTGCTCCATCACCACCCATCACAAGCCACAGAGTCAACCAAGATCAGCAGTTCCCCCACAGCTCCTTCCTCAGTCTTCTACAGTTCCCTCAGTCTCCCTCAGTCTCTCTACAGTTCTCCCACAGTTCCCACAGTCTCATCAACATTGATGAGTCCCAACAATCTCATCAACATTCTTGGCTTAAAATCTAGCTTAGAAGATGCAGTTTCTGTATGTCTTGAAGATTTTGAAAGCTTCCATTCCCCTCTAGAAACACTCAAAAGATTTTTGTTTAATTTGCTTCCTTTTTTTCTGCCCCCTTCCCTTATAAAGAGCATATATCACATAGCATAATACAATTATCACCAGATAAGTGAGAGAGAAGTATTTAAAAAGGAAAAAAAAGAAAAGGAAGAAAAAAATGAAGAGGAAATAAAAAGTATAGCCACGTGCAAATTTGTGAGAATTATTGTATTCAATCAGATCAGTAAGTCATTGTCAGAAGGTTTAGTAAGCTCTTGTTGCTACTTGACCATTCTGTTAATTCATTTGTTTCTGATCACTAGGTGGCTTCCGATACACCTTGGCATCTAAATTGGTGTGTTTCTATGGGGATGACAATATTAAACAAAAATAAAGTTGTTCAGAAATTCCAAGCACTATTGCTGATACTGAGGCTTTGTGGGATGTGTTTTTAGCTGCCAGGGCTTCTGAAAGTTTAGAA